>LBNU01019775.1:64023-83919 GCA_014162995.1 Artemisia annua
TGTTAGCCTTGAAAATAATGTTATATGTTGGAAATTGCATTAGTTAAAAGCACAAGGACTAGTTGTGTCTATAGGACATAGTTTAGTGCATTTAGTAGTATAAATACTCTCCTAGTTGCAACTAGGAGAGGTGGATGTTCATTGTAATAAAGAAGTGTGTGTGTTTTCCCTTTCTCTCTCTAGAAAACACACACATCTTCCCCCAATTCTTTAATCTAATTTTACCATGTTTAACCTTTATTTCGAGCATCCCCGACCTCCTGAATATAGATTCTTGGTCTTTACATGATATTATGAATCTTTGATATAGTATTGTATTCAAATTGATGTATGCAAAGAATCTCAACTGTTATTACTTAGTTACTTAATTTAAATGCTATATTCAAAATTGCAACAGTTTATATATACTAGACGGGTACCCATGCATAGCAACGGAATTTTATAGCGACGCATAATTATATGATTTTGATATTTTGGTTAGGCGTTTTGTAGAACATTTATTCATACAACGTAAAAAAAACAAAATGTAACTGAAATATAAAAGTTGACATAAGCCATTTAATTGATGTTCCGTTAGATACAAAAAAGATATTTTTATAAACTTATTTCATCAAACTAGATGAAATAAGGTTAAATCCTTATTAAATCTTAGGTTAATTCCCTATCCTCATTTTTTCACTCAACGCATATCTTAAAGGTGGTTAGGGAAAAAGGCTGAAACAGTAGCATGAATACCTCAGTTTAGTTAAACTGGGTACATATTCTTAGTGCAAGAATCTGGTTATTAGGCTTAAGTACAAACTTTACTTTTTTTTTTGAACGGCGGGTTAGTTGTTAGATGTTAGTTGTTAGTTGTTGGCTCGAGTTAGTGTCGCATCCTCGGGCAGATATACCAACTGCGAGCCTCTCCTTAGGGGATAACCCCACTCCTATTCCCGATTCGCCTGATATCATTAGAGCGTGGGTCCCAAGTGAGGACTTCCCGGTCGGTCACCCAAACCGGTACTACTCTCACTTGGGCTTGCTTAACTACTTAAGCCTTTACCACTAGACCACAAGCCCCATGATAAGTACAAACTTTACTTAGACAGTTTAATTTTGCTACTCATAATAATACACAGATTTAGAAAAATAACCTTCATATAGATAGTAACAGTGGAAGACTGGAAGACACTTCATTTGATACTCATCCTGAGTAAATATTTATGACGATGTTTTATTAGAAACTATTAGTTCATGAACATGTTACAGTTTGACTAGCTACGGTGAACGGATAATAGTCACTGCAATCATAAGTAAAACTAATAAAAAATGACGGATGCAGTGGCTCATCATTGTGTACGATGCATAAGTCACCTTGTTTCAAGAGGATTTTAGGGTCTATCTTCACTCTAGATGTAAACCCTGTGCAATTTAGTTTAACATGTTCTATGGCACACGAATCACACAGGTTTATAAGTTCTGCAACCACTTGACCTGCGTTTTCGCTTGGCTCTTGAAGGATTTGGAGTCCGCCACAAGCTTCACTATTTTCAGCTAAAACATCTGCACAATTACGTACACATTATGTTAAGCCAAATGTGAAACATGATGGTGAGAAACATGAATGACGCGGATTTTCAAGGAACACAACTAATTGACCTTGTCGATGGCTTTGTTCTTGAAGGAATGCGGGATGGCAAGCATCGAAGCATAACACATCTGCGCCCTCACAAAAACATCATGTTAAGAAATGTATATAGACAAATATGAAGCATAATTGTAGCCAAATAAAGTTGGTATACCTGTGGTCATGAGGCTCGTAAGGCAAATGATAGATATGCAGAGGAGCTTCGCCATGGATGTCATTGGGTATGAATATGATTTTTGGTACTTTGTCTTGAAGGTTTCAAATGTATATATAATCAATCAATTAATGGCCAAGTATGGAATATAGCATTTTTTATTCAATTTACATCTGTGACATAAATCATATTGTGATATTATGAATGTTTGATATAGTATTGTATTCAAATTGATGTATGCGAAGAATCTCAACTTTTATTACTTAATTACATTTACATTTATGACAAAAATCATATTGTGATATTATGAACCTTTATGACAACTATTTTTTATTGTAGACATACTTGATAGTTGATACCACTACAATCTGGATAACAAAATGTCTAATAATTGAACCAATGTATGCAAATTAAGCATACTCTAAACTTATCAATTAGTAAACTACTTATAAGAAAATTTTAAATTATTCACTTACTGTTACCCACTGTACAATCTTACAGCCCATAAATGAAACAGGTCGTTTGGCTTACATAGTTCCGGGTGTGATCAGAAAAGCTCTGCAATATATCAAGTTTAAAGGTAAACATGCATTCCCACTACAACCTAATTAACTGGTACTGTATTAATTAAAGGTGTTTCAGTTTATTTACTTATGAAAGTGTCGACTATGAAACAGTAATAGGATTGATAACTAAAAAGAAAATGGGTCGAAAGTTAGTTTTACTCATAAAACCTCCAAATCTATGTAATCAAAATATTTTACTCTTATTACGTCTCCTTGACAACTAATGTAATTGTGTTTAGAAATCAGACTATTATTTTTAAGTATTAATATATAACTTTTGCCATCAGGATTTTTTTTTTTTTTTTTTTTTTTTTTTTTTTTTTTTTTTTTTTTTTTAAATTTGAGTCCCACGTAGAAAATGGTCACAAAATTGAGAAATCTTTATATTTTATTGCTTACTAAATTTGTCTTACAAGTGTGTTGTGCAATCACTGATGTATTATATTTTTTCCTTTCTGGTTATCATTCCTCCATTTGTAATGATCTCTTTGATTAGTTTATAAAAATCAGGTTTAATACTTCATTGATTATCCAATACTAAATGAGCTATCCAATAATTGATTTATAGGAAGTTGGTATAAAAAGTTCCGTTTTGATATAAACATGTGTGCATTAACTTAACTTTGCGTATATATGACTACAGGGCCATCATTTGATGTGTGACGATGTGGTGGTTTAGTTGCCGCATGCATAGTCATGAGTCTACTGGCGGATTGATCCTGCTGTTAGAATAACCCTTTTAATATGACCTTTGACCATTTAGCCCTTGATATCCCTTAATGACATATTATACCCTAACTACCAAATGGCGGTTACTTGATGGAAGTAACAACCATAACAGATAAATTTCAGGGTTGTGGGCTTTTTCCTGTTCTTGTCAAGAATGTATTCTCTCAATAAAACACCATACTCTTGAGAGAAATCCCTCCATCGGATTATTGACATCACTACCGAATCGACTAACTTAACGGCGATGGGCTTCATCATCTAATATAATCGTCATCGGTTCTATCATCAAGTAAGTTTACTTTCATGTTCTTGATTAATATATATATATATAATATATACTATATATTATATATATATATATATATAGTATATATATATATATATATATTATATATATATATATTTATATATAGTATATATAAGAAGAAAAGAAAAATAAAATGAGAAGAGTGAGAAAAGTTTCCAACCACACAATTCAAATAAGAGGGGAAATTTAAGGGGAGATGCATCTATTTTTGTAGGTGCATCTCAAATGTGGTGGTTGTGGTTTTTTTCTCTCCTTCTCATTTAGCTTTTTTCTCATTTGATTCCACTCGTCTATATATATATATATATATGATATATAGTACAATATACTATGGTAATATATCATATATATATATATATATATTAATTATATATATATATATATATACTATCATATTGGTGCAAAGGTGAATTTATTACACTTTTCTCAAAGATTTCATCATAAGAAATAGTAATAGATTTTGGGCAAACCAGCATACTATGTGAAATACACATGCAAAACATATGACAACCAAATGATAACTACATATCTTCAGATACCCAACCATTCCTGTCCAAAAACTACGAAGTCTTACGCCACAACTCAACTTTTGCACCATTCACCTATTATTTGCAACCATCTAGCTACATTTCCAACCTTTCATCATTTCCCTCAAACTGCCACCACAGTAGACAAGATGAAATGAATGGGATGGAATCACTAGCGGCACCCTACATAACCATCATGGGGGGGGCTCTACAAAACAAACCTACATTTCCCTCCAATGGAAGGCTCTCAGTTGCTTGGGAACACACCCTCCATTGATTGACCAAACCTCCTCTGCTGGAGTGTGAAGTATGGACCATGAGTGTCATTTCCACCACTCTCAATTCCTACTGCTCACACTTCTCCTCTAGGGCCATATTACCCTTCACAATATGAGAGCCCTACTTTATGCGTCACATCTTCATATCCAGTATGACTCCTTTTCATCCACATGCAGTTGTTATTTCCCAGCATCTAACAATATACATGGAATTATAACGTACAGTTGCACTAATTAGATCCACAGATACTAGGTGCTCACCTCATTGTTATGACACAGACAATGAGTCTTACGCATGAAAGGCTAAGATTTTAATATACTTGTAACAATATACCAGAAACACATGACTTCAATGCTTTTCATCAGACTTACTTCACTACACCTTCTCATCCTCTACTGTACACTCAAATCATTTGTTATTACTTTCTTCATACACACTTAATATTCTTTTGTTTCTGCTTCAACAACATTAGCACACTGTTTGACTCCTTGATTGAAACAAGTTGGCTCTAATATCATCAAGATCACATTCAAATAAGGTTCAGTTAGTATTTGTTATTCCCATTGAACAATCTGCCATTTCTTTCTTGCCAAATGTGGTAAACTGCAGCTGCTAGGCAGAGTTTTTTAATAATCTCCCACACACTTCTACTTTCCCCATTAGAACTCATCTTATTAACAATTCCTTCCCAAGTATTCACACTGTCATGAATCTTAGCTTTACTTCTCAACTTCTCCCATATTTCCTTTGCATACTCACATTCAAAGAATAAGTGATTATGTGAGTCAAGCCCATCTTTACATAAGCTGCATTCATAAGTATTATTTGGATACCATTTTTGCAATTTATCCTGAGTGCACAATTTATTTTTGACTGCAAGCCAAAGAATAAATGCATGCTTAGGAATGCAATGAGAGTACCAAACCAGGCTTTTCCATTTGACACTCTCCCCTTCACCTCTAACATCTTTCCACACCATACTGGTTGCATATTCTTTCACATTGCCATTTTTATCAATCCATACAGCTTTGTCATGAATGTCATTTAATATAGGAACACTAAGATTAGCAATAATAGGGTATCTTTGACTCCAGTGTTCAGGCCATTTCCATCTAGTATCTTCAATTACATCTGCAAGCTTGTCTGTATCTTTAAATCCAGCATAGAACACATCCTTCTTGCTTATATAGTTAGACAATCTTAGATCACTATTCCATATATCATGCCAAACATTTATTTCCTTTCCATTACCAATTTTATATCTCATCTTCATGCCCACCCAGTCTCTAAACTTGAGAATACTTTTCCAGAACCAACTATCTTTACTATCTGCAGTCACATCCCAAACACTCCTATTCTTCAATTTAACCACATTAACCCATTTGACCCATAAAGATTCTTTTCTAGATGCCACATTCCATAAATGTTTGATTAGCAAAACTTTGTTCCACATTTCCAAAGGCTTAAAGCCCAATCCACCTTGATCTTTGGGTTTGCACACATCTTTCCAAGCAACTCTTGCCTTGCCTCTGTAATTATCACCACTGTTCCATAGGAATCTTTTAAACAGTTTTTCAGTATCATCTATAACAGACTTAGGAAGTAAAAAGACAGAACCCCAATAAGTTTGCATAGATGATAAGACAGATGCTATAAGTTGAGCCCTTCCAGCATAAGACAAGTTTTTGTTCTTCCAATCATTAAGTTTCCTTTGAACCTTATCAATCAATTGCTTGCAATCAGCAACACCAATTTTTTTAGTGACAAGTGGAACACCCAAATACCTCACTGGAAGCTTCCCTTCATTAAATGGCATTACACTTTTGATTGCATCTTTAGTTACCTCATCCAGACTTCCATAAAATGTAGTACACTTACCAAGATTAGGATATAACCCAGATACATTACTAAACTTGTTGAGAGCTTTCCTGAGAATATTGACAGAAACCACATCACCATGACTTAACATTATCAAATCATCAGCAAAGCACAAGTGGGTAATTTTCAACTGTTTGCATCCAAAATGATATTTAAACCTACTATCCTTCTTGATCTCATCCTTCACAATCAGATTAAGCATTTCCATCACTAAAGTGAAAATGTAAGGTGATATTGGGTCACTTTGTCTTAATCCTCTTCCACCCTTAAAGTATCCATGCCTTTCACCATTCACACAAATGGTAAACTTAGAACTTGTAATACATACCATAATCCAATCAACCATTTGCTTAGGAAATCCAAACTGAATCATGATCTCTTCTAAGAAATTCCAGATAACTGTATCATAAGCCTTCTGTATATCAATTTTGAAAGACACTCTTTTTGGCCCACTGATGCAATTGTACCCTTTAAGAAGTTCCTGAGTTAAGAGAATGTTGTCAGTAATGGCTCTCCCAGGAATGAAAGCACTCTGATTTTCCTCAACCACTTGACTTAGAGCAACTTTAATTCTATTAGTGAGTATTTTGCTTATGCATTTGTAGAAGACATTGCAACAAGCAATAGGTCTGAAATCAGAGACTTTTTGTGGAGTTGTAGACTTAGGAACCAGGGCAATCAAAGTAGCATTGACTTCTCCAAGAAGCTTTCCCTTAACAAAGAACTCCTTTATTGCAGCACAAAAATCTTGTTTAACAATAAACCAAGCTTTTTTGAAGAATTTGGATGTGTATCCATCAGGACCAGGGGCTTTATCATCATCAATATCAAATAATGCTGCCTTGATCTCTTCATCAGTAACACCTCTTATCATATGCTCAGCCTCTTCAACAGATACTTTGTTCACAAAAATCCTACTATCTTCTTCATTAAGCTTGCCAACATCAGGATTGATACCCAGAAAGCCTTCAAAATGCTTGACAAACTGATCAGCAACATCTTTGTGATCATATCTTGTACCATCTTTTGCACATACTGACATTATTCTGTTTTTGTTTGTTCTGCCTTTGACCACTTTATGAAAGTATGCTGAATTCTTATCACCAACATTAAGCCAATTAACTTTAGCTTTTTGCCTTAACAATTTTTCCTCATCAGCAACTGCTTCCTTATATTCAATTAAAATCTCACTTTCCTCTTTCCTCAAACTGTAATTATGTGGATCTTGATCAATAGCCCCCTGAATGACATGTAGCTTTTTTCTCAAATCAATCACCTTTTCAAATAGATTCCCATTCTGCCAGTTGAACTTACTAAGATGAGATTTAAGATTTTTAAGCTTCTTGACAAGTCTGAACATATTATGTCCTTCAATCTCCACATTCCAATTCTCAGCTACCAGATCATGAAACCCATCTTTATCAGCAATATAGTTGGCAAACCTGAATGATTTGTTTCTTTTGTTCATTGCTTGAGGAACTACCAAAATGGCTGGGCTATGATCAGAAATACCATAAGGCAAAAATATAGCATTAGCATTGTTATAATGATCAATGAAAATACTATTACCCATTACTCTGTCAATCTTCTTCAGGACTGTGGCATTTGGATTCAACAAGCTCTTTGTCCATGTAAAATGTAGTCCAGAGCTATTAATGTCATCCATTTCCACAGCATTAATACAATCCTGAAATTCCACCATATCTTGAGTAAAATGTGAAATTCCTTCAGAGTGATCTTCAAGATTTAAACATACATTCACATCTCCCATTATGACCCATGAATTTTGACCCACTATCTTTTCAAATAGTATTAGATCTTCCATAGCATTCTTCTTTCTCTTCCTCTGTTGGCAACATATATAAATGTACAAAAAAGAGTCTTCTGAGTGCTTAATATTTCAATATGATAAAGCATTGCCCGGTCAGTTGCATGTACTAAATCACATCTCACATTAATTGCATCCCATCCAACTGCTATTCTACATCCTTTGTGACACATCTGCACATTACTCTGCCAATGCCAACATCCAAATACATTTTCACATACTTTTTCTATTCTATTATTCTTCATATGAGTCTCCAAAACTGCACATATACTAAGCTTCTCATTCCATATTAAATTCCTGACCTCATCTTGTTTAGCTATAGTCCCCAATCCCCTTATATTCCATGCAGCAATTTTGAAATCCATTGATTAGAGTTTAGAAAAACAGTCACTACCCTTCCCTGATACTTCATTTGCAGTCATGAATTTGGCTAACTCAGATTCATCTGCATATACTTCAGTCCCATTCAATACAGTCTTGCTCTCATTCTGCTCTTTTCCATATTTTGTTTCCCAACTTTTTATGAAGTAACTAAACATACCTTGTTTCCATTTGCCCACTACAGTTTCAGATGGTTTACTTTTAGCTTCCACATACTTGTCCACAATTTCTTTGTCCTGATTACTTAATGATAACACTTCAACATCTTCCTCTTGATCTTCTAAAATAGCATACTTATTAGCTGTATTCTTTACTGCTTGCATAGTTTCTTTGTCTACATTGTATGTTCTTGATATATGATTACATGAGATTAATCCTTTGTATGTTTAAATTCAACATGTGGCATCAGAGTGGTTTAATCTCATGATTTTAATTTTTTATGATAAAGACCTGATGTATAGCGATGCTTAAATATTGTGTTTGAATTAAGGACTTTATAATTTTAAGGAATAATTGATTTGTTGGTCAATCGATAATAGTCCAATTCATTAATTAAAATATTGCATGACGTAATTCAATTCTGCAATTTACTGGTTCTATAGATTAATATATAGAATTGCATGAATTAAGAATAAGTGTTGTATAACTAATGCATCTTGGTATATTTTGCTTTTGAGTATCATGAATATACTATTAATTGATCGACCATATGTTCCATGTATATGACTATATGAGACAGTAACAATTGCTATAATATACATTTGATGATCGGCACTAGCCATAAATAAAGTAATATATTAATGATCCATCATGTACTGTTGATGATTGTTTCATGTAGTTAATTTCACAATTTTATGCATGTTAGAAGTCTGCGTAAGACGAATTTTAAAACAATCATTATATCTCTGATTTACGAACATCTTGAATCTGTTAATGTTAAATGGCAAATTTTATGTTGATATAAATAGCCATTCCAACGATTGGTTATTTAGATTAATATACGAGTTTATTCATGTCATATTATGCAATTGTTCATGTTACCACTCAATGAACCCAACGGCTATTTGTATGATAACTTGAACAATGAAATATATATTAGCATAATTAGCATATATGTTACGTTTCTGCCCAACGGTGATATGTGATATATGTGCATGCTTTGTCTAGTTAAAGATGATTAATGGTTTAATTGTTAACTAAACCAACGTGAGGTTGATTATTAGGCACAACATCTTTAAACCTATTATTTTGGTGTTCATGATAGGTTTATGTTTATTATACTGATATGCTTAACTTTACAAATATATCCCATTAATTTCTTTAGTTTTATCTGAGCATACATTTAATTTTCAATCTATGTCAGCATCTACCTTAACTTTCAATACGGGTTACTTGTCCGGAATTGTAACTTCTCAACATGGAGAGATCAAGTGAAACTTACTCTCGGAGTAATGGACCTCGATCATGCGCTTCGTACCAATACTCCCGCTGCACTTACTGCTGAAAGTACAGCAGATCAAAAACGTGCTTATGAACAGTGGGAGCGATCTAACCGTATGTCCCTCATGATCATTAAGAACTCCATATCCGTTGCCATTCGAGGAGCCATTCCTGACTCTGAGAATGCAAAGGAGTACTTAAGCTCCGTAGAGGAAAAATTTAAAGCGACTTCAAAAGCCCATGCAAGCACTTTGATCCTCAAAATGTTGACTACCAAGTATGACGGGGTTAGTGGTGTACGTGAGCACATAATGATGATGAGCGATATGGCAAACAAACTGAAAGGCATGGACATGGAAATCAGTGAAGGTTTCTTAGTTTATTTCATTATGACATCTCTCCCTATGCAATTTGGTCCTTTCAAGATCAATTATAATACGCAAAAGGAAAAATGGAAAATGAGCGAACTGATTGCCATGTGTGTGCAAGAGGAAGAACGCCTCAAAGTTGAAAAGCCTGATATCGTTCATGTTGCTACCACTAACATCAATAAGAGAAAGGTCTCATGGAAGGGCAAAGGTTCAAGTGGAGATAATTCTACTCCAAATAAAGTCCAGAAAATGGGTGCAAGTACTAGCTCATTCCATGGCGATCCAAAATGTAAATTTTGCCATAAGAAAGGGCATACTCAAAAGGATTGTCCAAAATTCAAGGAATGGTTAGCAAAGAAAGGTATATTTGAATCTTTTATGATTAATGAATCCTTTAATATTAATGTCCCTATCAATTCATGGTGGATTGACTCTGGATCCATGGTACACATTGCTAATTCTTTACAGGGATTCCGTACAATCCGGAGATTGGAAAGAAACCAACGAACGGTTAAAGTCGGGAATGGAGTTGATTTGAACGTAGAAGCTGTTGGCACCCTTTCATTAATATTGGAGGGTGGCTTTTGTTTAAATCTTTATGGAACTCTTTATGTACCGAGCATGACTCGAAACTTAATATCTGTATCTAAACTAATTATTGATAACTTTATCTTTACGTTTGGATACAATAAAGTATATATTAGTTTAAATTCCCGTGTTGTTGGAAATGGTTGTCTAGAGGGAAACCTCTTTAAGTTATGTTTAGATAAATTTTCGGAATCTCTATTATCATTTAACGTTAATGAGAATGTGAATCAAAATAAGAGAAAACAAGATCAAGAAACTTCATCAATGTTATGGCACCAACATTTAGGCCATATTTCACGAGACAAAATGAGTAGACTCGTGAAAGATGAAGTTTTACCCCATCTTGATTTCTCTGATTTTGAAAAATGTGTAGAATGCATAAAGGGAAAAATGACCAAAGGAAATAAGAAAGGTGCCACACGAAGTACTGGATTATTAGAACTAATTCATACCGACATATGTGGACCTTTTCCTTCGGTCATTGGTGGTCATAAATCACTCATTACCTTCATTGACGATTACTCACGTTACATGTACCTATTCTTAATTAATGAAAAATCCGAATCACTTGAAATGTTTAAAACGTTTAAAGCGGAAATTGAAAAAAAACAACGTTTGGGAACTTGCTGAATTACCAAAGGGTGCAAAACCCGTTGGATGCAAGTGGGTCTTTAAGACAAAACTTGACCCAAATGGAAATGTTGAGCGATACAAAGCTCGTTTGGTTGCAAAAGGGTATACTCAAAAGGAGGGAATTGATTATATAGAAACATTTTCTCCAGTATCGAGAAAAGACTCCCTAAGGATCGTAATGGCCCTTGTAGCTCATTTTGACTTGGAATTACATCAAATGGATGTCAAAACGGCATTTCTTAATGGAGATTTACATGAAGATGTGTACATGGCCCAACCACAAGGTTTTAAATCTAAAGGCCAAGAACACTTAGTTTGTAAACTCAAGAAATCTATTTATGGGCTTAAGCAAGCATCTCGTCAATGGTATTTAAAATTTGATGAAGTGATGAAGAAACACAACTTCATCAAGAATCTGGTAGATCAGTGCGTATACCTCAAAATGAGTGGGAGCAACTTTATTATACTTGTGCTTTACGTTGATGATATCCGATTAGCAAGTAATAATATTGATTTGTTGCATGAGTCAAAACGTTTTCTTTCTAGAAACATTGACATGAAAGATCTTGGTGAAGCTTCGTATGTTATTGGAATTGAAATTCACCGAGATCGAGCCAATGGAACATTAGGACTGTCCCAAAAGGCATATATTGAACGTGTACTCAATAGGTTCAATATGCAACATTGCTCCCCCACAGTCGCTCCCTTAATTAAGGGTGATGTTTTCGGGTCTCATCAATGTCCGGAAACTGAGGTTGAATATGAGGAAATGAAGCGAATTCCTTATGCTTCCGTAGTAGGAAGCTTAACGTATGCTCAAGTTTGTACTCGACCAGATATCGCTTTTATATGTGGCATGTTAGGCAGGTTTCAATCTAATCCTGGCCTACATCACTGGAAAGCTGCTAAGAAAGTGTTGCGATATCTTCAAGGAACGAAGGAGTACAAATTAACTTACACTAGATCCGACAATCTTGAAGTTATTGGATACTCGAATTCAGACTTTGCGAAATGCAAAGACTCTAGTAGGTCAACTTTGGGATATATTTTCATGCTGTCAGGTGGGCCTATTTCTTGGAAGAGTAAAAAACAAGTGCTAACGACGACCTCAACAATGATGGCTGAGTATGTTCCGTTTATAATGCGCATGCCATGCAATGTTGTTGAGAAACTTGATCACTGGACTCAAAATTGTTAACTCCATCTCAAGGCCATTAAAGATTTACTGCGATAATAGCGCAGCCGTAAGCTTCTCGAACAGTAATAGTTCAACTGGAGCTGGTTTATACCTCGATACAAAGTACTTATTCATACGTGAAAGAGTGGAGGAACAACGTATATGTATCGAGCACATTAGAACTCATGAAATGCTTGCAGATCCGCTAACTAAAGGTCTACCACCCAAAGTATTTCAAGGCCATGTTGCTAGAATGGATTTAGTTCAAGACCTTATATAATGTTGTAATTAGTGCACTATTTCATGATAACATTTATTTTCAAAACAAGCGATTTAAGATAATATCCTTCACTATAATGTCTAATTTGTCTATATTTACTTTTAATTGTGTACACTTATGTTTCATTATAGACAAACTTATGTGTACCACATTACTTTATCATTTTGGCTTAATGAAATCATATATTTCAGATTAGTACCATTAGTATAATCGATGGGGGTCCCGTGTCAAACGCGACACGTGTGGCTGTATCTTTTTGCTTTGGTGTTATTATGGAATTATGGTAATGCACATAAACTTGTAATTGGCCAATATAAATTTTCTGGTTTATGTATATAAATAAGTGGTCCTACGGTCAAGTGGGAGAATGTTAGAATAACCCTTTTAATATGACCTTTGACCATTTAGACCCTTGACTATGCCTTAATGACATATTATACCCTAACTACCAAAATGGCGGTTACTTGATGGAAGTAACAACCATAACAGATAAATATTCAGGGTTGTGGGCTTTTTCCTGTATCTTGTCAAGAATGTATTCTCTCAATAAACACCATAACTCTTGAGAGAAATCCCTCCATCGGATTATTGACATCACTACCGGAATCGACTAACCTTAACGCGATGGCTTCATCATCTAATCATAATCATCAGTCGGTTCTATCATCAAGTAAGTTTACTTTCATGTTCTTGATATATGATTACATGAGATTAATCCTTTGTATGTTTAAATTCAACACCTGCAGGTGCCATAATTTTTGTAGTCTACACAATTAGCAATTGGCCTGGATTTGTAATCGAGAATGGATGTAACCTGAAAATTCATCTCGATTTGTAATCGAGAATGCAGGTTACTATGTACTCTTTGAGCCCAACAGTAAATTGAAAATTGTGTGACTGATTAATCATGATGAAATAGGGTTACCTTTTGATTTTGTGTATTTTAAAAACTTGGTGTTTATACCATATAATAGTTTGTGGATTTTAATACTATTACAAAAACTATTAAGAAAATGACATTATAGTAGGATCTGAGGATCCCGATTCGATCTTACGTTCTCGATCTTGCAAAACCAAAAACGATCCCGAGTAGGATCCCGATCTTGAAAACCTTGGTTAATACAATTGAGTGTACTTGGCCCTAAAGTAAACGCATGCATGCATGCAAAGATAACTTGTCAAATCTGCCATTGCAAGCTATTCGTGGTTTGTTTTAAGCCATACAAGGCCTTAAAAAAAAGAAAAAATAAAATAAAATAAAAAAATAAGGAAGAAAAATCCTATTTTATTTTAGGAATAAGTCCAAGTAGGCACTTTTTTTCTTTTGTATATGCTGAATTATTATTTTCCATATTTAATAAATTGGTAATAATATTTCTTATTGTATCATTATTACGTACGGGTAAGGTTTGATGTGTCACAAGCTTCAAATGCCACGTCTTAGCAAGTTTCAAAGGTCACGTCGAATCTTACGCGTAACAATGCCTATATTATGAAATATTAGCAAGTTTGATAATTAAAGAGTAGAAAAGTTAAAAATGGAGTGTTTACAAAAAAAGAAAAAAAAAAAAAAAAGTTGTCAACCTCGATGCATTTTTAGAAAATTATACATTTATTTTTTTAGTTTGATTCTTTACTATCAAGAGGATTCTTTTAACGGTATATGATGAGTTATTTATATTTATAGATTGTGTATAAGTTCACTCAAGTAAGTTTTTACTACACGGAAACATATCCCGATGTAGTGCTATTGAGCTATGATATTCAAAATTTCAAGGTTCTCCCAGCAAATAGTGCCGGTAAAATAGATTGTTTGATGTGTTAATAGTTTTTTTGTGGTTTGAAGAGAACTCGTCTATCCTGTGTGCTCGTTCTAAAAGTCGAGTTTAAGCAACATATATTACATGCTTAGTGTTTGTTACTTGCTGTCAACATCAACACCTATTCACAAAGTAGGTCTATTTCTTTTTTTTTTCTTTTTTTTTTCACGAGATAGTTACTCGTTATTAACCACGACAGGTGGCTTAGCGGTCGGGTCAAGAACATTGATGCCCTCCCAAAATGTCTGAGGTTCAAATTTCACTCAATACATATCTTAAGATGGTTAGGGAAAAAGATTGACAACAGTCGCACGAATTCCTCAATTCTGGGTACATATTCTAAGTGCAAGAATATGGTTATTGGGCTTAAGTACAAACTTTAGTTACAGTTTTATTTTGCTACTCATAAAACATAGATTTAGACATAAATTAAAAAAAAAAAAAAAAAAAAAAAAAAAAAAGACCAACAACAACAACAACAACCCTTCATAGTAGATATAATATACTCATCATGAGTTATTTAAGACGATGTTTTAATAAAAACTATTAGTTCATGAACATGTTACAGTTTGACTAGCCAATGTGAGCTGATAATAATCACTACAATCATATTTAAAAGAAACAAACGAATAATTTCTCATTGGTTCATCATTGTTTACGATGCATAAGTCACCTTGTTTCAAGAGGACTTTAGGGTCTATCTTCATTCTAGATGTAAACCCCGTGCAATTTAGTTTAACATGTTCTACGGCACACGAAAGACACGGGTTTGCAAGATATACAACCAATTGAACTGGGTGTTTGCCTGGCTCTTGAAGGATTGTGAGTCCGCCACAAGCTTCACTATCTTCAGTTAAAACATCTGCACAATTACATACACATTATGTTAAGACATATGTGAAACATGATGGTGTTGAAACATGAATGAGGCGGATTGTAACACCCCCAATTTCGTGATACGCAACGGAATTCAAACCGGATGTTACTTCATGGCACAACAGTTATAACGATAGAAAACAAACTGTAATTGAGTATTTATCATTCGAATTATAAAAATTTTAGAGTTTACAAAATGAGGTCCCAGTATTTTCAAGGTTTACTAATTACATTAAATGAGTTTTCGAATGATAATAAAATTTATAGCCTTCTTGAGTATCCGTGCTCCTCCGTGCCAGCCTCGTTCATTATGGACCTGAAATACATGCTAAAGTGTCAACACAAAGGTTGGTGAGTTCATAGAGTTTGTGGAAATAGTTGTGGAAATCTTGTAAAATTATCGTGACAAGTATAAGTAAATACTAAATATAGTTCTTAAAACTTTCGAGTGTATAACTATTGTACTAAATACAATATCACATATAGGTAGTGTTTCTGCTACTCGTAATTTGGACCAAGTCCTGTTTGTCTCGTAGTTGGACCAAGTCCTGTTTGTCTCGTAGTTGGATCAAGTCCTGTTTGTTTCGTTTTGCTTGCTCTAACTGAGTCGACTTAATGGTTGCATTAATTTCAGTAGATCTAACCATAGTATTCGTACTCACTACGCATAGTGCTTAATGGTCTAAGATATAGAAACTCTAAGTATGGCAATAATGTTACTTAGCATAAATAAACATTTAGTTCAGATCAGCACATAGTTAGCAAATAATCGAAATTGAAATTAAGAGTAGTTGAGCATGTATCTCTCCCAAAGAGTTTATAAAACAAGTATAAAAACGGGGCTATGACTCACCGTGAGTTGGATGAGGTTTTAGTGCTTTAACGAATTCGATGGATAAGCTGGAAACCTCTATATGCAACCTAAAATAGAATGTTGCGACTTAGGTTGGAATAATGTCTAATGAAACATAAATGTACATATATATGTCATTTGTATTGATCATGATGTAGCACTTGGTATGTTGCGTATGTCGTTTATAAAAATGGTTTGTGAAACATTTATAGTTTATCTCGCACTACCGTTCAGGCCATCATAATCCAGAAGTCATGCAGTAAACGTTCGAGGAGCTAGGACACTTTAATTCGTAAATCCAACAACTCGTCGATCCGTTTTACTCTAATGAACTCCTCACATGAAGATCCCTAGTGATGTATTACTTGATAGAAAATATATGCATTTGGTCGTTAAAAGTTACATTTCCGGAAAATAAACTTAAGAAAGTTTATTTTGAATGAAGATTGTTATCTTTATAAGTCAATTATGGATGTGACATTACTTGTAAAATCTCATGGTTAATCGATTGAGTAGATCCAAATTGTTTTGGGTTGTTTTGTTAAGTCTTAATACTTTAGATAATGGTTTCGGCTTAGAAAGCCTTGAGGTCTTAGCCGTGGCCTTTCCGTAGATTTGGTTTTGGCTACCATGTATTTGTGATCTCAGCTTTCGCCTTAGCCGTGGCTGTGATCTTGGCTTAAGGCCTTTAGGCCGTTTGGTTTAACCTTAGCCGTGTCAAGGATGCATAGCCGTTTATATACATATAGGGCTGTTTAGAATTTTGAAGAAAATATCATTCGTTATGCGTTTTCTGTGCTCGTGCACCTGAGTTTTTGAAGAAAACGTCGTTCCCGACAACTTTCGTGTTTTAACTTTTTGATGAATCGGAGCAGAAGTGCCTCGTTTTTCGTGTTCTATGTTTCTGTCACAAAAAGTTCTCGACAGCTTTTAAGTTTCGTTTTGGAAATTTCATTTGGCTGTATCTTTTGACTCGTGTACTCGTTTTGGGTTATTCAAAAGCCTAAATTCTCGTTTTTTATTTCTTCTAACTGATTTTTAAGTTTATATATGCTCATAATCAATAGCTTGATATTAAAACTCGATATACTACATGTATTTTAACTAGCTGCTTCAACTAAGAATCTAACAAGTTTTATCTTAAATTTAACATGTAATTTATAAGTTTTAGGCTTGTTTTGATAAACTTGTACATCATGATCCAATAAAAGAACATATATACTATATAGTGATTATGAAACTATAATAAGGATGATGAGTATAAGTTTTCTTACAACTTTTAGGCTTTCAAAGAAAGGATAAACAAGAACAAGGACAAGGACTAGAATGCTTTTCCACCCTTTAGAATCCTTCAACACTTCTTGAAATCTCGTAGGCTTGTGCAAAACTTTGATTATTTGAGTAGCTTTAAACTCAAGAGAAATCATCAAAGAATTGCAAAGATTTGATGTAGTTTACTTGTAGCTTGAATACTTGAAGTAGAGAGCAAATTATGAGAGTGTTTGTGTTTGTTGGGTTTGGTGTAAATATGAGAAGCCAAGAGGAGGCTTTTATAGCAATTTGAGGAGGTTAGGAAGGCATGAGTCACATTACTTACTAGCTAAGTGTGAGCATGTGTAAGGATCTTAGGTTAGATTGAGTCTAGTGAAGCCATTTGGCCTAATGAGTCATAATGGTGTAAGAGGAAGCAAACTTGGTTACCTCCTCTTTGTAAGAGATAATTATCTAGTAACTTAGCGATTAAGGATTGATGGTAAGAAGAACATGTGTTTAACTTAGTGACTAAGGGTTAGAACATATGTGTTGTAGTTACTCATCACCAAGACCAAAAGTCTTGGTGATCTCTTCCTTTTACACGTCCAACAAGAGGAGGAGGGGGAGGGAAATGATGAGGTGGAAACTAAGAAAACTAAATGTCTTCTTGTCTAGTGTTTTGAATGTAATTTTGACTTCGGGAATTATTGTCGTCAACTAATTAAATTATGAAATTGAAAAACCAGTCGATGTAAAAATATAGGATTCTTTGAAAATGTCGAAACTTGTCAATATACTATAACTTAGTATTTTAGTTGAACTCGCAGACATTGTTAAAACCTAAACTTGTATGTTTGGAATTACATGGAATATTAATCGTACAATGTTTTCATAGAAATGGAAAACAAAAATGTGACTCGTAAAATATTTACGAAATGAATAGTAAAAGTGAATAGTAAAAATACGAGGATGAATAGTAACCTGAAAATGCAAATTGTTACACGGATTTTCAAGGAACACACCTAATTGACCTTGTCAATGGCTTTGCTCTTGAAGGAGTGCGAGATGGCAAGCATC
The DNA here is from genome assembly GCA_014162995.1 of Artemisia annua. Lineage (NCBI taxonomy): Eukaryota > Viridiplantae > Streptophyta > Magnoliopsida > Asterales > Asteraceae > Artemisia > Artemisia annua. The sequence continues at coordinate 82,672 of LBNU01019775.1, forward strand.
GAAATCTTTGCATAACTCATCTGTTCAGTCACATAAACATCATGTTAAGAAATGTATATAGACAAATATGAAGCATAATTGTAGCCAAATAAAGTTGGTATACCTGTGGTCATGAGGCTCGTAAGGCAAATGATAGATATGCAGAGGAGCTTCACCACGGTTGTCATTGGGTATGAATATGATTTTTGGTACTTTGTTTGAAGGTTACAATTGTATATATAATCAATCATTAATGGCTTGTATGGAAATATAGCATTTTTTCTTCAATTTAAATTTATGACAAAAAAACATATTGTGATATGGAGGTGAGATCCATACGGATCACTCAATCTCTAAAGATCAAAAGAACACATCTCGGCCTTTCATTTTATTTTGATCCAATGGCTAACAGCAAAACACACAATTATACAATAAGGGCAAAATTGTCTCATATAAAAGTCACAAATCCCTTCTACTTTCATTCTTTCCAGGTTTTCAACATTTTCTCTCTCAACAAAACACACACACCGTACACAAAAACACATGCAAAATCACGATTTACACACACACACACAATAACCATCGTCAATCCCGCCGTCAATCGATACCCGATCTGCTGTTGTCCTGCCATCGATCTGTTGTCCTTCCTTGATACGTTGTCCATCGTTGATTTTTAAATGAAAAAATCAGTGTACAAATCAAAATGGAGTGATCATCTTCTTCAGCCTTCTATGTTTACGCGGATCTAGGTTTACGGATTTTGGTGGTTATGTAGGACCTGGATACAAACCTAAATCATGACCATATTCATCAAATCTTAGAGAGAGAAAGATAGATTATAAGAGAGAGAAGATGCGGAGGATCAAGTGTGTGTGAAATCATTTACTATTGTGTTTATTCCAATGATCAACCAACTTCAAATGAAGGTTTACACATCCTTAAGTAAAGGGCTAGCATATAGCTTTCATGCCTTTACAAGTTTAGCCCTTGTAGTTCCTAAACTACTAATAAACATGAACAACAACTTTGAAATACTTCTACGCAACCTATAACATGATTTTAGATTATTAAGACCGACACCTTCATGAATATAAAAATACCGACTGCTTAAACAATCTCCCCCTAAGTGTTCGGTCATTGAAGGTTGCGTGACGTCTTCGTCTTTATCTTTTAAACCTTCAACAAATTGCTCTTGACGTCTTTCTAAGAAACATTAGCTAATCATTGTATCAGTGTTCATTGTTCTCTGTTCCTTCATGCTTTGTGATC
>LBNU01019777.1:0-13368 GCA_014162995.1 Artemisia annua
ATTTTTATAACACTCCTTTTTTAATATACAGATGATAATTAAGCAATTAGTAAATAAGGTTAACATATTGGCTATGGATGCATTGTCACAGCTTCTATTATCATTCAAGTCGAGGGTATATAACAGGTGGTTTCTGATAATGTTTAACCTTACTAAAACTTAATATTCAGTTTTTTTAGGATATGGGGTAATTTTAAATTGGACTCAGATTGATAAAAGCTTTGTTCTATCATGCATACAATCACAATATGCATTTCTCCCTAAAACTACTGTTCCGTGTTATGTAGGTTGCATTATCTAACACAAAAGTGAAATTACTTTGATCAGAACCTTGAGATTTAGGGGCACGAGAAGCTCTTCTCAAGTCTCTTCGGCCCAATGTTGTGAAGCACATACAAAAATCCTTAAAAGCGTCTTGGATTCGCAGGTAGTAACATGCATTTTTAAAGGGTTTAACTCTTGATTCAAAAGTTACGCCGACTACATTCAATACAGTTATACTAAATGTGGACTTTATTAAATTTTCAGATAGCTACACAATCTTAGGAAAGCACCACCAACAACCAGATAAAAGCATATTTTTTAGCGAGTGTGAATTAGTTTTGTTGCAGATGATGGTATATTGGTTATCCAAAACTGATTATTTGACCGGCTAACCAGAATGGCCATAGAATTGTAGTATTATACAGTTTTTCAATACCTTTTGGGAAGTATAAGTCTTGGGATGGGTTAATCTGATATGGGGAGAAAAGACTTAAATTATCTGATAAGGTCGGCATAACTTTGTTGACACAGAAAGATAGTCCTAATTACTAGAATGGACTGAAAAGAGGTAAAATTACCGAAACGGATCAAAAGCGTAAGTATATTGTTATTTTTTAGCATTTTCCCTTACTAATGCCTAAGCATTTGATAATCACTTATAGCAAAACACTAGAAATTGATACTTGTGGACTGAAATGCAAGTTTTCAGATAGCTTTAAATCTCACAATGCCAATACCACTCTTAGTAAGGCTTTAGAATTTACGCCTACATGATGTAGTAGTTGGTTATCCTGCCTGGTGTTTTATTGAATTTTACAACCCTCCACTTTCAACATTGTACATATGAGCTTAGATTCAGATATGAAATCGATTTTGACACAAAAAGTTAAATGATGAAAATTGAAGTATGATGCTTCTATGCATCCCAAGGTTGGGATTCTCTGATATGAAATTGAGTCTTGAGCACTTGATACCATTAGATCGTACGAACTCTCATATCTATCATCCTCATCAGAAAGTGTTTATAGTGTTCTTATAAAGGAAACGAATTGCATTTCCCATACTGATTGAAAGTGGTCTACATTCTATTAAGAATAATACAGAGCTGTTATATGAAATTGAGTCTTGAGCACTTGATACCATTAGATCGTATGAAGTCTCATATCTATCATCCTCATCAGAACGTGTTTATAGTGTTCTTATAAAGGAAACGAATTGCATTTCCCATACTGATTGAAAGTGGTCTACATTCTATTAAGAATAATACAGAGCTGTTGATTTTTGCGGTTAAGTCTCGAGATAGGGTTTTCTCGGATGGTGTTGAGTAGTCTTCCATGACTTTTTGAAATGCTTGAAGCATTGCTATGCAACGGGCATTGCTCAACATTATCTCTCCAGCTAAAAAGTGTAAACCAACCTAGGGAAAAAACCATCGTACAATATTTAGTATTAATAGCATAAATTAAAATTCATGGATGAAAAATGTAATAATATGCGTGGGTCAAGCAACAGTTGGAATGGGTTTGGAAGAAAGACGTTTTCTGTCCATCTCTTTCACAAATTTTTTAATACATATGGTGTTCGGTATGATTGCAGGAACAACTGTGATATATTTTGAAGACTTTCTATAGATTAAACTTAGACTTTTCACTCTTCAGATAATTCTTTTTGACTCATTTGAGATTAAAGCAAAACCCAAATAGATCCATTTACAAATGGGTCTAGATTGCTGTCAACTGGGTTCTTCTATACTATAGTAAATGGTATTCATACAAAATTACCCATATGACCCATTAGCCCGCTGACCCACCAATTCGGCATCCTCTAACTTTAGGTGTAAGTGTATAAACTTTAATTTATTTTCAACATATGTGTGGGCAGGCAGATGTATAGGGTGATGGAGTTGTGCCATAAGTATCGACTCATCACGATATTGTATAAAGGTTAGTTTGACCTCAATTTTGTTCGAATTATACCGTAGGTGTAACTAAATTTTTTATTTTATTGTTATCATACTTTTATTAATTGCGAGTTTTTCAAAAACGGATCTTACATATCATTGTTCCTTTTTTTTTTACAATATTGAATTACTGAAATCGGATCGATCTCTTACGATCATACTAAAATTTTAATTTCTTAACAGTCATTATAATAATATTCATGAAATATTGTTCTTTATATATATATATATATATATATATATATATATATAATAGTTTTCAAAGCCCCCCCCGATGGGCGGGCATGACATATAATTATCGTTTACATTTTTTTGTTTAGCTAAATATTGGTGTTAAAAAATTGTTTATTATACAAAGATTTTAAAGAATAGTACCCACGTTTGTCAAATTGTTTGTGTTTGGTACAATGTTCTTTGTAATAACATAGTATATGATTGAAACTTGAATGCGAGATAACGCTTCTTTATACACAACGTCTGTAGTAGCATAGCCTGTCCGATGAGTGGGTGAGCTTTATGAATATCATTGAAAAAATTAAGTTGATGAAAATAAGTTATAAACATACCAATGTATTTATTGAATGCATTAAGAACAAATAGAAATGAACATTTATCGAATATAATAAAAGAAGTTACAAAGTGATACGCAAGAAGAAAGCATGCAACCAAATAAACTAAAATGTGAAATAAAGCTTATTTGTATACAATGTACAGTGTTTTTTATGTTTCATTTTAGCTCAGAACTATGATATATGTCACTTGTATATGTAGAAAATGCAGTTGGTTGACTGCTTCACAAGAGATAGTGGCGAAGATATTTGACCTGAGCCGGATGTTTGAGCTTCATCAGAGCTTTAGCTTTATGCTTCCTAACCATCTCCTTTGATATACTCATGTTACCCACGATTTTTGCCAGTGTTTTGTAGCCTTTATCATCAAGTCTATATCTTTTTCTGATCACCAAGTTCTCCTTTGGTGTTAATGAATGAAGTTGCACATATACATTAAACTTTAAGCTTGATAATTTAAAAAGAAACTGCGTTCTTTTACAGGAATTATGAAATAATTAAATTACCACATCATTCAGTGCAAGCCTAAGAAGAGCAAGCTACCATCTCTCGTCGCCATCATTGCCTGCAAACATGTTGATAATCTCTTCCTGTGTGGCTGGATTCTTTCTATTAAGAGACACAATGGGCTTCAATACTTTTGTAACTTCACGATATCTTTTAAGGGAATTCCAGCTGTCTTTACTATCTCTTCTTTCGTTGGCTGTCTAATAAGATCAAACCATAGAATTTTTATTTATTTTTTTTTTAATTATTTTTTTTTTGCGTTTTTTGTATCTCAATTCTAACCTGCATTGATCAAAGATTTCAACTTTTCTAATACTGTTTAATAAAGGAAGCATTCATTGCAATGATTCAGTTCAAACAATGATATAAAATAAAAGTCTTGTTTTTTATAAAACTCGAGCCATTTGTTGAATACCGTAATATTTAGATTAGCATTGAAGAAAACATACCGATTCGAGGCCAAAAGGGGCTTTAAAAAAACATGAGAGAGTCATGGATCGTATAATGACATGTCTGATCCAGAATAGAGCGTATGATGAAAGTTGTAGTTTTCTTCCTGGAGCTTTTTGAGTGCAATGACCTGTCTGGCCGTGTCTTTAATTCGACCAATTTTTTTGTGTTACATTTTTATCTAATGATACTGAAATTCATCCAGAAAAAGAAGCTTCGATTCAAAACAAAGAAAACTCACCTTGACAACATGAATCAATATCAAAAAATATTTGGTAAATAAAGGTATTAATCAAATCAACTCTACACAAATGCTACTTATATATCCTAAAGTATTGTAATACGTAACTTTTCAAAATCACTAAGCAACAAACACATCAATTCATGATGTGCAACTATATTCTACACTACAGTAAAAGTGAAGATGGAGGTTGTGTACGATAGTGATAATGGTCCAAGTTAGAAAATTTTATCAAGATAGTGAGTTTTTAGCGTCTATTTCATTTTTTGGCCCAGATGCCCACGCTAACCCCGTTGCCTCCATTGACGATGACACAACATGTAATAGATATGTAACCAAAAAAAATGTTATTTTTTATTTATTTTATTTTTTTTGCAAACACTTGAGCAGATGTTTCTCAGCCCATTTGCCCTGCATTTTGCCCAAAGTTGCTTATCTGCAAAAAGCTTTAATAAAGCATTTGCAATTGACTGTTGATCATGGGGATCAATAAGCAAGCCATTGTCTAGAACCTGCAATGAAGAAATTATCAAAGCCCAAATACACTTGTCATCAATTTTGTATTTACATCCAACTAAAAACAGTTTCTGACCAATGTGGTCACTTGTAATCAATTTTGTACATTTTTATCTGATAACGAATTCACATACCTGGTTGTTAATCGATGAGTCGTTCAGCTCATCTCTGTATCTTTGCCTTAAGATATGTGGTAGCTTTGGTGGTTCTGCTCATCTCTGTATCTTCACCCCTTTGAGTATTATCTACTGGGTCATTCAATCTACACGAATTATATTTATACAAAAAAAATTAGTCTATTAGAAATTACGTCAAACTGAGCATCTAGGTCCGCTTGACCTTCAATAATTTGAATAGCTTTTGAATAATGGTATAAAATAAAAGTCTTGATATTTTATAAAACTCGAGACCCTTTAATCCTGCTTGGCAGAAGTCTTGAAAGTTTCTGCGCTGTGAACTCATGGTGCTTTTTTCATGCAATAACCACTACCCAACCCGCCCAATTTGCAAGTGACACTTCAGAATGCTGTGGAGTGCAAATATGATGTCTAAATGAACTTACCTTAAGATAGTCAATGATCATCTCATGCTTGAACTTTTGACGGTGCACGACTTTAGGTCATCTGATTTGGCATCTTCAACCAATAGATGAAGAAGTTTGAGAGCTTCATGATGTAGTGAGTTGTATTTGTAAAGTTCTAACAAAGAAACATCATGATTTCCTTTCTGAAGGATCTCCTCACATATGTTCTCGTTGACTTTTTGTTGACAAAGACGGGAGTTTCTTGGATGTCCCTTTGAACATGGCAATCGAGCTAGCGTTTGTTGCTTCTTCTTCCGATATACTAAATCTTTGTACACATTTTAAAGGCTTAAATAATTGACTCAAAGCTTGAATCTTGTGAGTATGGTCAACAATAAACAAAAGAGTAACTCAATTAGAATAAATTACAAATGATTCCATCAGATTTATGATTTTTTTTAAAATAGTTATCTTCAAAACAATGATAATCACACAATTTCTGGATTGTTTGGGATTGCTTATAAATTGCTTTCCACGATTGAAATATTAGAAACACAATACATTTGTGAATTTGATCACCTATGTTTCAGCTGTAGTACTTGTTGAGACTCACTACGTGTCACGTTCTCACCGTCTAAAGTCTCCTTCAAACTTAACTTTGGAACCCCTTGTATGACTTAAAAGCTATACCAGTAACATATTAGACTCTTAACATTTTTAGCAACTATCGTACATTATGAGTCTGGGCATACTTCAAATTTTAGAGATACCTGGTTTTACACACAAATAGCTTTATAAACTGTCAAAGTTAAGAAGCAAAGAACCTGGCGAATATCAATATTTCAGCTGTAATGGCTTGACCATGAGAAATAGCATAAGAATCAGTGGATTTAAGTGGTTTCAATCTCCAAATAATAGTGTCTTTTGGTAATATATCACCTGATCCCTGCGAATAAAAATTAACATCAGTAAATGAAAAAGTAGCTGCTAGAATAAGTTTGGTATAAGTTTATAGAAATGGGTCACATCACCACACTATCTTAGCATCTAAAGTAAATCAAAACGGGTTGTGAGTAATTGTGAGGATTAGGACTTAAAATTTTGATTAATAGGAGAATTTATATGAAGCATAAAAGATGAAAGATTTTTGCATTGGTTGTTGAGGTTATGATATAATTACTTGGGTAACGTTTTGGTTCATGCTGAATGAGGCCATATGGGAATAGCCATAGCGTTGTTCCACCTGACAAATTTCAAGATGTTTGCCGTCCAATGACTTCCTTTGTTCGTCTAGTTCCTAATAAACCTACAAAAAATGCAATTACACTTATTAGAATGGTAAATATTTAGACCAAATAAGTATCGTTTAAGTAAAAAAAATGCCTTACTAAAAACGACCCGTTTCAACCCAAATCTATATTAATCTGGTAACAGAGCTGTACACACACACATAAATCATATTTTGCATACAGCAACTTGATCACTAGACCACATTCAGTCTTAAGCAAGAGGTCTATGAAGGTGACCCTTACACTGACGTGGCAGACCAAGTGGAACCATTGGCGTATGTGAATTATGGACGTGTAGAGGACTTTACAACACTTGAAGAAATGGGGATTAATGTGCGGGGTGCTATAGTGTTGGCGAGGTATGGGGAGATATATAGAGGGACATTATTGAGAATGTGCATGATGCAAGAGTAATAGGGGTGTTGATTTATTCGGATAGGAAGGATTATGGTGGGGCCAGAGGAGATACAAAGTGGGGTCCTGGTGGGTACGGTTTTTAACAGGGCTGGTGACCCTTCAACACCAGGCTGGCCTAGTAGTATCAAGGGTTGTGAGAGATTATCCGAGGATGAAGTAGAAAAGGGAGGAGATGTTCCGTTGATACCTTCATTGTCTATACCGGGGGATGATGGTGAGGAAATTATAAAGTCTATCGATTGGGTTGTGGCTAATGATGATTGGCAGGGTGACAAAGATGATCATTACAAGGTAAAAGTGTCTAAAATAACTATTGCAGCTGAAAGTCACAAAAATTAGCTTAATCATGATTTTAAGTGGTCTTGCAGGCAAAGCAAGTAATAAGCACAATTCAGAATATCATTGGAATAATTGAAGGAGTGGAAGAACATGATAGGTACTTTATTGTCTATTTTCTATCAATTATATATGTTTACGTCAAGTGCTAGGATAAACGAAAATGAGAAAGCACCTTCTCCATAAGTTAGATTATGTTTCATCAATGTGTGACCAGCAGAGCAGGGGCAGAGTAATTAACCGAATAGATCCTGCACCAAGATCAGATGATATTTTAGTACTTTCTTGATGTCATAAACATTGTAGCACTATAAGCATCAGCAGCTCGATCACAGCCTTTTCGATAACTTTAACCTTACTTTGTAGATCCTGCAACTCAGCAATTGCAACTTGGACTACAATTACATATTCCTGAAAATAGACGTTATAAGTTGGCTACCAAAAATTAAATGCTTACCAGGATGAAAGGGTCTAAAAGACCCTTTAAATACTTCAAATGAGGCCAAATAAAATTGTCCCACCGGAATCAATTACGTTGGTATAATAGTTGTTATGTTCCATACTTTCTTTAGCGCCCTTGACTTTAAAATTGCAGCTCGACACAAACCTATAAATCGTAAATTTTAAATGCATAAGCCAGAGTAGAAGCTCCCCATTCAGCTAAAGAGGTTTATTTATCCCCATTCAGGTAAATATGGTTATTTAAATGCATAAGCCAGAATAGCAGCTCAACACAAACCTTTAAATGCTTTGCAAGTAAAGATGTTTATTTATGTTCAAGCTTATGTAAGCACATTTGTAGCATTTTTTTTCCAGAAGTTAACACATGGAAGCATATTGCTCTGCATGGGTCTAGTTTTCCACCAAAATTGCAGTTTTCTACTCATCAAGCGTACTAACCTAAGTTAATTACTCTATCACAAATGCCAATAATATATTCCCTCATTCAACAGTTGCTCTAGGAAATGACTGTCATGAAACAAAAATAAGAATTATATACAACCCCTAAATCAATTATCTCAAAATCTAAGATATTTATTGCATTAATATTATTTTTGCTATAAGGAAATTTAAGGAATGGACAGGAAAATGAAATGCCCATGGCTTAACTAACCTGACCCTTTTTTGACCAGTACTTAGAAGTTACATTTTTATTCACATGAAGCCCTCGTACTAAGTTATGAACTTACTCTAACCGCTGCTGTAACAGCAGTTTCATCGAGCAAAATATAGTATGTTGTGCCACCAACGTACGGATAACATCTAGTCTACCCTGATAATGGAAAAGTTGTGAACATACGATTGGCCCATTTGAATCGGGCGTTATCTTATGTATGTTGGTTCCTCAGCTTATTCATTTTGAAGTTGTCGACCTCCATGCCTGCCCTGAACAACAACACCTGTTGTTTTGGAAACACCCATGAAATAAATCACAATAAGTTCAAAATAAATAAGTGCATCAAAGGAAATTTAACTGACAGTTAAAACTACAGAGCATGTGCCTTCATATCGGTCACTTCAACAGCTGCATATTGATTCCAGTTTGATACACTCAACCATCTGACCCTTCTCACGCACTCGAGGCTCTTTGGTCTCTCGAAACTGCTCTCAAGTCCACCAATATGCTCAGCCCAAAGGGACATCCTATACCCCTTTATCTGCAAAGATCGATTAATAAGTCACCCCAAGATACCACATTGATTTCTTTCTGAACATGAAATTTTACCTGCCCCTGTGGGATTGAACATTTGTGAGCCCATGTATGACAAGGCGGATATGCACCCATCGCAATTCCAGTATCTCTCAAATCTTTTAATGACCGTTGGTTGATATTTGCAGATCCCAGGATCACAAACATCATCCACTATTATTCGTTTGGAGTGTACATATATCGTAAAACGTCGACTTTTGCTCCTCATAAAACTCTAAGAATATATAAATACCTTATCTATGGAAATAGGCGGGGCCATTTCGGCAGGATGCTCTTGCTCCTCTTTGAAAGAGCAGACCTGAGAGTTGCTTTTTTTGCAGCTTCAGCCTCACTGTCCGCAAGTGACGGGATTCCTTAACGACAGTAGTAGTGGAGATTACAACAACCGTCTTTTGACTTTTAGGAATCTCGCTTTCGGCCACGGCTGGTGATGACTCACCAACCTTTTCTCCTTGTGACCTAATCATCGGTTTAACCATCACCTGTCTAGATGATTGCTGATACCAAGATCACATCATATATGTAAACACTTTATCACTAATTGACATTTACAAAAAACTAAAGAAACTCATATTAATCAAAAAGCGAACCTGATTATAAAACCTTGGTCCTTGAGAACCAGGAGTTGTTTGTGTACTGGTCAATGGGTTGGAACCAGGTTGTTGGAAATAATGGGAATTGGCTTTGTAAGAATTTGGATAATAGTTCATCTGATGAGGCTGGGGAATGGTGGAACCACTTGAGACTGGGGTTGTCCTCGAGGGCATGGCCTTGAACCTCATTGCCCACCATTTACAAACCCATATGCCTGTTTGTCTAACCGCAGCTCCTCATGAGTGTCTGGGTGAATAATCTTTACTGTTCGCCGTGCACCACCAAAATTTTCCATCGATTTATAAAGCAATAAATAGGACCTGATATCTGCTTATAAAAATATCGAATATGATCAACCAAACAAATGAGCATAAACGGAAAAGCATGAGTAAATAAAGAGCAAAGTACCTTAAGCGAATAGTTGTTGGTAGGAGGAACGAAAATGAAAGCATATGGACACGGATTTTCCATGTCGTACTCCACATTCGGAGGATAATCAGACAACCAAACAATAAGTTCGGTACCCCGGTGTGGTTTGAGCCTGTATCAGTAGCAAAGTCAATAAGAATTGTTTCAGTTGCGAAGTACATGAGTCTCCTATCATGACCCTGATTTTCTTACAGAAGCAATACCGAAAATGATCGCATTGTTAATATGCAGTAACGTCCCCTATGCTACTACAAACAACGTCTGTGCAGGTCCAAACATTATAGGCGGAAGATGTCTTAGTTTCGTAGTTAATAGTGACTACCCTAAACAATATTAGTTATCACAAATCACGAACAACTAAAAGTATGCTATAGCCAAAAATTATAATTATTAATGTCTGGAAAGGAGTCGTTTAGAATATATGTGAATTCTAAACTTTTCTTGGTGCCACATACACACCTACACAAAATATCAATAAAAAAGTTTCAATAAACTTATATTATCTAACAACATACTGTCTTCTTCCTTGAGAGGCATGAACTTAATGCCACATAATTCGAAAATTATACTTACGAAAAATAGTCTTCTTCCTTGAGAGGCCATGAGTCAGTCTGAGCATATTTAGCATCAGTGTATATAGACGGCATTGAATAGAGAGCATTGACACGACCATACTGTATTATGCATACAAAGTTAAATCTCAACATATTTAGCATCAATTTATATAGATGGCGTTGAATAGAGAGCATAGACACGACCATCCTGTATTATGAGCACGTAGTCAAATCTCAAACCACATAATTATGCAAAACGATGCTGATGAATAATGCTAAAGAAAGTATAAGGCAAGCATATATGACATTCAGAAAAGATTGAGGTTGATAAAGTAACTAACTTTATTGACATTCGGTTACTCTTTTTTTTCCCTTTTTTTTTTGAAAAATAATATAAACTGAATTGCACATACTAACCTGCATGTTGTAGCCTAAACTTGGTGGTCTAAAATCCATATGGCCCTGCACAGATATAAAAATGAGTTACCTATATGGGTTGATTTGGGCCACATTTCATTAACAGCAGGCCAACCATGTAAAATTAAATAATCGACTCTAATACTAATGTCAAACTTGTCCTACAGTTATACAAAGTCGGCTTGCAGCCACACCTAAGTTGTTCTAACATAACATCTTTTATTTTTTTTAACACAATAGTTTTGGAATTATAATGAATATATCAGTTATTTACAAAATTTAAAACAATTGTACAAATAAAGTATTTGCGGGTCAATCAAGCCCAACCTAACTTCTTTTGATCCGCCTTAAAAATTAAACTGACCTGACCAGTTGACTAATCTGTTACTTTAGGCATGGGTTTTACAGATGTCATTAGAGTTCAAAGTAAACTTAAGTGACAGCTACTACAACTCACCGCTGCTCCTTCATTCATACCTAAAATAACAATAACCATCAGCATAGCCGTAGCACATATATTGTTTGATCGAAAAAAAGATGTTTAAGATTCACAAAGCTACAACCTAATTGTATCCGTGTCTATTCATTAAGGTACCCATAGCCGATAATTGTAGGCGACTATTGGTTTAACGGGGGTATAAGGAAAATGAAGTACTTACTATTTGTTTAGACGGCTGCAATGGTGTGGCATGTTTAGGAAAGCAGGCACTTAAAGGGCTTTGTCTCTCATCACATTTGATCTTCATGCAATCTATCATTTTCCTCTTGACAATCTCAGCCTATGCACTCAGACCTTAGTCATAGCCAATAAAGAAGGAGGAGGTAGTTCGAGCTCTTCAATCCCGTAGATTTATGCAATTCCTAGCAAATAGGGGTGGTGAATGATTATCAAAAAAGTCAACGACAAACCGATATGGATGATGATGATTCGTTTGATGATTTGAAGTACCTCTATATCTATGGCATTGCATATTAGAGGCGGATACAGTAGTAGGTCGTTGATTCTACACAATCTGCATAATCTTTTCGGGAATTAAATAAATCAATCGATTTACAAATTAGAACAACTGCAAAAATAAAATAAAAACGTGAAGCACCAATCGCCTTACTTGCTGTATGCATGTCTTCCGCTCCGAATTTAACCACACAAATACTCTGTAACATTAATAAAGCAAATTAATAAAATCATATGACTTGATCGAGTATGAAAAATAATAAAAACATTACCTTGTCATCCATAATTGGTATCATATTTGTTCTATTCCATATATGTTGTCAAACAAAGATTGTCAGCCATATGACGTATATTCAAATTTAAAGTTATCAACTTACTCGCAACCATAGGATGACTGCGGAGATCATTCAAATGATTAATAGCTAAATGCATTCTAATTTCTAAGCCTACATGCCATCAGACCAATTATTACCTCTATTTGATAAAACTGAACGCCTGCATGAAAAATTAAGAATATACTTCTGAATCTAAGTAGCTTATATAGCATCATATCAAGATAATATCAAAACCCATTTATTCATTGTTTGCAGTTATAATCAAAGCATCATATATATTTTCAACATAAAACAATGAACGATTAGGGGTTAAAATTAAGAGATCAAGGCTTCATGTCATGGTATGAAGAATAAAAAAAATTTAACATCAAATCAAAAAAGAAAAAAAAAAAGAAAAAAAAAATTTTTGGCAGAATAAGAGTGAACAAAGAGGTTTTATGTAACGATCATGATCATCAGAGGAATTTGAGTGTATCGTATATTATTTTTTTTATGGGCTTAGGGTTATTTTTTTTTTGTATTCTGTTGAAACTAAAGACCTTGATAGATCTTTGAGCACTCGTGAATCGTTAGCAATGTTTATGTAATCACAAACACTCTAATAGAAAGTCTCCAATACTTGTATTCTAAAGCGGAAACAAACACAAGTAAGAACACAGATTACTAAGAATGTTTTGATCCTCTATGGATCTTTTATATAACTAAAACTTGTTTTTCAAAACCCGTACATAAAATATAATAATATGTTCCTTTTATAGACAAGGAACCCTAACCCTAAACCGTTTCACAAGAAACGTATATTCTATAAACTATAGAAGATATGCATTATCTTCTCCTAATAAAACTCATGCATATCCTAACTAAATTACAAAATACGCGGTTTATCTATATCTGCAGAAACACAATACGCAGAAACTATTCTTCCGCAGAAACTTATCTTCAGCAGAATCCGTCAGCAGAATTCTCACTTAGCATAATTCCCAACAATCCTCCATTAAGGTCCTATTCTTTCTTTCAGCAACCCCATTTTGTTGTGGGGTTCTTGGATTGCTATAGTCCCTTTTTATCCCTTTAGAGTTACAAAGCCCTATCAAAACAGCATTCTTGAACTCTGTCCCATTATCACACCTAATACCTTTAACCTTTTTGTTTAGCTGGTTTTCAACAAGGGTAACAAATTCTTTTAAAATTTGAGATGTTTCATCTTTAGTTTTCAAAAAAAATACCCAACAAAACCTGCTATAATCATCAGTGATTACCAAACAGAAGTATTTATGATCAATACTTCTTACTTGAGTTGG
>LBNU01019777.1:13693-26215 GCA_014162995.1 Artemisia annua
ATTAGAATTTACAGCTTGACTACCATATAAACAACTAGCTAGATTATCACCTGATATCAACCACTTTTTGTGTGTAGCTATTTCCTTATCTAGCTCCTCTTTAAGTACTTGGTTGTCAGATTCTAATTTAGCATTTACTTTCTTAGTGTATATCAACTCATCTTGTGCACATTTCAAATCTCTTTTTAGCACACTAATTTTTTCTTCATAAGTAGCCTGATTCTTTTGAAACCAATTTTTTTGTTTTTCTAAAGTCCTTAAACCCTTTTTATATGCCTCAAGTTCTTTATAACATTCATTATATTGTGGTTTCAATTCATCATAAGATACTTTAAGCTCATTGTATTTTATACTTCAACCAAAAACACAATTATGTACCTGTGAGATGCCCATAAAGGCAACTTGATCATGATGATCTTCTGTATCACAGCTGGCCAGTAATCCACTCTGATCAACTTCACAATCACTACGTTTATGAGTCTTCCAGTCAACTTGATCATCCACAGTCACCAAAGCTTTGGAAGGTCCAGCTTTGGAAGTTCCAACCTCCCCTTGATTCTGCTGATAGGTAGAGTACATAACCTCATCAGTAGTCTTCCTATCCTTGCACTCTCTTGAGAAGTGACCCATCTGTCCACAAGTATAGCACTTGATCTTTCTTCTGTTAAACCTAGCTGGATCTCTTCCATTGAACCCAAACTTTCTCCCAGACTTGTTCTCAAACCTCTTGATGTTCAATGAGAGCATTGCCACCTGCCACTTCAAGTTCATCTCTTCCATATCCAATGGATCCACCTGTTCAAAATCCTCATAAGATAGTTGTTGCTGACTTTCATAGTCAGCAACAAAGGAGTGAAGTACATCTTCCAATACACTGCTGGACTGTGATTGAATATTTGATTTGGTGGTGGTGTATGAAGATGAAGCTGAGGAAATTGGGCTTGAAGTATGAGACATCATATTTGAGGTGGAACTGATAAAAGCTGAGTAAGTGGGAGTGGATGAATGAATTGGACTTCTGACATCTGGCTCAAGAGTTTTAAGCTTGTTGTATAGATCATCAAAAGACATCATGTCCAGTCCACCCTTAGCTTTGAGTGCAATGCTTACTTGCAGCCAAGATGGAGGTAAGGATCTCAGGAACTTTGCATTGCAATCTTCATTGTCTGGCCTGGCCTTCAGCTGATTCAGTTAACTCAGGATCTTGTAGAACTTGTCATATCCCTTGTGGATACCTTCTTCCTCTGTGATTTGAAACTCTTGAAACTCCTGCTTTAGCATTGATTTCCTCATCCTTCTTGACTCCTCATTCCCACCAAACCTAGCTTTTATGGCCATCCAGATATCCTTTGCATCAGTCATGAAGTGAAAGTCGCCCAAGTGATCCTCTGGTATAGCCTGAAGGAGAATAGTTCTGACTTTACTTTCCCTCTGCACAGCTAGAATCTCTTCAGCAGTTGTAGGGTCAAGATGGTACATCCTTCCTTCTTGATCAGTTCCAGTCCTCTTCGGGCTATTACCTTTAAGGACCACCTTCCAAAGATTGTAGTCAATATTGGTGATCCAATTATGCATCTTCATAGCCCAAAGTTCATATTCTTCTTTCTTGAGGTAAGGGAATTTTGCATTACTGTTTGTGAGATTGAGTTGTTGTAAGGATGTGGTGTTTTGATTGAGTGTAACTTCTGTCTCATTGTCAGATCCAGGCATGATGGTTGGTTGTTTTGGTTATGAGTGTGTAAAAAGGTGATGTTCTTAGTATCACAGAGACTCTCCCGAGGCTCTGATACCACTTGTTGAAACTAAGACCTTGATAGATCTTTGAGCACTCGTGAATCGTTAGCAATGTTTATGTAATCACAAACACACTAATAGAAAGTCTCTAATACTTGTATTCTAAAGCGGAAACAAACACAAGTAAGAACACAGAATACTAAGAACTCTTTGATCCTCTATGGATCTTTTATAAAAACTAAAACTTGTTTTTCCAACTCGTACATAAAATATAATAATATGTTCCTTTTATAGACAAGGAACCCTAACCCTAAACCGTTTCACAAGAAACGTATATTCTATAAACTATAGAAGATATGCATTATCTTCTCCTAATAAAACTCATGCATATCCTAACTAAATTACAAAATACGCGGTTTATCTATATCCGCAGAAACACAATACGCAGAAACTATTCTTAGGCAGAAACTTATCTTCAGCAGATTCCAGCTCTTCAGTAGAATCTGTCAGCAGAATTCATCAGCAGAATTCTCACTTAGCATAATTCCCAACATATTCTATATACATACACGTTTGTTTATATGATAATTATAATTTAAATTACATTAATCTTTATATATTTTGACTTGTAAAACAAATAACAAAAGTTGTATTGCTCCATTGGTAAACATTGTTTGGTTATTACTTGGAGACGATCCTATGTTCGAACCTCACTAATTCCACTTTTTAATTACTAATTACAATAACTAGACGAGTACCCGTGCATAACAACGGGATTTTATAGCGACAGATAGTTTATTGATAAAAAAAAGTTTATAGGTTATAAACGAAAAATAATAAAAGTTTGAAGATTTGAGAATAAAACATAATGTTTTGAAACCCGGTTCGCCCCGGGTGGTTCATCTGGTTGAACCGTTCCAGTCGAAAAACGGGTTTCAAGCGTCCCGGGTCAACCCGGTTTGTGTTTTAATTGGTTGTATTTAATTTGGTAGATATGTTTTTAATTGGTTGTACAATGTGAATAAATCATTGTACTTTTAAGTAATTGATAATGTTTTGAAACCCGGTTCGACCCGAGTGGTTCAACCGGTTGAACCGTTCCGGTCGAAAAATGGGTCGATTTAAACTGGGTCAACTTGCTAGGTTGGGTCGAAAACGGGTCAAATTAAACTGGGTCAACCCGCCGGGTTTGAAGCGTCCCGGGTCAACCCGATTTGTGTTTGAATTGGTTGTATTTAATTTGGTAGATATGCTTAATTTGGTTGTACAATGTGAATAAATAATTGTACTTTTAAGTATTAGGGTGTTTTAATAAGAGTATTAATTACATTTCACTTTCTCTCTCATTTGACCATTGTTAAAAACTCAATATTTCACTTTTGACCATTTTTCCTTTATAAGTAGTAGAGATATGCACAATACATCCGAAATTGTTTATAAATTTTTTGAAATAAATGATAAAAAAAATAAAAAATATAAATTGCTTACATGGACAGATTGTGATGACATGGCTGATGATAAAAAAAATAAAAAATATAAATTGCTTACATGGACAGATTGTGATAACATGGCTGATGACATGGCTGATAATGAATTACTGGGCAATGAGGTGACATATTCTTCAAATGCCTCCTGTTATAATATATATATATATATATATATATATATATATATATATATATATATATATATATATATATATATATATATATATATATATATATATATATATATATATATATATATATATATTACACCTCTAAAATAATTACACCTCTAACTAAAAAAATAAGGTTTTTTACAAGCACCCTAAAGCAGGAGCATAAAAAATAAAATTAATTACACCTCTAAAATTCCTTATTTAGAACAAAATGTACAAGTACCCTAATGCAATCTTTCTTTTAAAAAGTCAAATAAATGGTCAAAGTATATCATTCAAAGTTATATTTGTAAACTCATAATGGAGCCTCCTCCAATTCTTCAAAACTCACCCGGATTCTTTAATGGAGGAGCGTCCTCTACCCATTCAAAATCAACCGTACCCTAATTTTGAATCCACACATTAATTGAGAACGCGTTTGGTAATCAATTTTCAGTTTCATGATGCATCAAATCATCCGATTGAGTTATTTTAGTAAAGAAATTATAGCATTCATGGTGATTTATTTGGTTTTGTTCTCTAATTGATCCCTGGCTGTTTGATTTCATCTATTTTAGGTATAGATGACAACATTCCAACTCACGTAAGTCTCTTAATTTGACTTTTTAAATTTAATTGTTATTTTTTTTACAAAACCTAAGATCATAACGTTAGGAAATGCAATAGTTGTCTTTTTTAAAATTCGTAATTAGTCAACTTATCTTAGGGTTTAGATCCTATATAATCCCCATATGATAGAGGTTAGCTGCCCACATCATCCTTTTCTCTGTTCTTTATCCATTTTGTAGTTTTCAATATCTATGGCTGTGTTTGTGTCAGGTTATATCAACGACCTATCCGCTGTCAAGGACAATATTACCTTGAGAGTCCGTGTTTTAAGGAGTTGGACTCAAGTAATTTACAATAAACCTCATGTCAAAAATCTTGAAATGATACTTCTGGATGAAAATGTAAGCATAATTTTGTTATGGGTAGCTATTATTTGTAATATGGGGCTATTGTTAGAGGAAAAAGCTGCCATTTTTATTTTTAATATGGGGCTATTGTTAGAGGACAAAGCTGCCATTTTTATTTGTTATATGGGGCTATTGTTAGAGGACAAAGCTGCCATTTTATTTGTTATATGTAGCTAAAGTTTACACCCTGTTTGTAATTAATTCTCCTCTGTTGGTGCAGAATACCAAAATGCAGGCCACCTGCAGGATGGCGAATGTGAATCAATTCAAGCATAAGTTGGTTGAAGGCGCTGCTGTCAAGCTCGAAAGATACTCACTTGGGAAAATACAACCCAAGTATAGGATGGTTAACAATGCTTTACATCTCAGCTTTTTGAGCAATACATTGTGTGAGCCCTGTACTGATTTCACTGGGTCTATGTATGGATTTGATTTTAGAGGCTACAAATCCATAACGGATTTGCAGATGGAAGAAGATGGCCAATTTGGTATGTACTTTAATTTATCTTTTTAAAAAGTGTTGAATTGCATTTGACTTTTTAAATATATAGTTTGATTGCAGTTTTAATGAATTTTGAATGAATAGTTATTAAAGTTACATTGTCTTTGTTATTGGAGCAGATGTAATTGGTCATGTCACTGCATGTCAAGATCTGGATAATTTTGACAAAAATGGGAACAAGGGCAAAAAGAAGCCACTGACTCTTATTGATGCTGAGTAATTACTATAATCCCTTTATTACAATCTATTTAACTTAAGTTTTAATACATTTGAATACTTTTTAATTACTATAATCCCTTTATATGATTCTGTCTTGATCTGCTGATGAGACGAAAAGTGTTACGCTTTTAGGGGGTGATTTAAGCCCTAATTCGTATAAATGTGATCAAATATTGCCCTAAATCGTTCCTTTTGTCATTTTAGGTACTTTTGAGAGGAATTCTGGAAAACATGCACATTTGGACGTTTTTGGAGCATAAAAGTGAAGAAAACAACAAAGTCTCAAAGAAGCTGGAAATTACAACCTGACGGCGTCAGGAGTCACAAGGTGACGCCGTCAGTAAGGATGACAAAAGAGTGGAATTCAATTATCAAACGACAGGCCATAAAGATTTCAAGAATTTACACCTGACGCCGTCAGGTGTTAGAAGATGTAGGCCGTCACGTGTTAAGTTAAAGAGAGACGGCCCAGAGAGTTTTACAAGCTGACCACGTCCCAAATGGATCTAGGCCATCCGAGAACCCTAATGGCGGCGAGCTGACGGCGTCAGGCCCTATAAGCTGACGCCGTCCGAACTTATTTTCTATATATATTTTCCAAATTTTCATTCATTATGTGTGGAACTTTGTGGAGAACTTTTAGGGCAAACCCTAAAGACGAATTTTCTGTGACTTTTAGGGTTTCCAACCCTTGGAACCCTAGTGCTTAATTAAAGATAAGTCTTCACTTTAATTCAATCAATATGTCTATGTGTTGGTTGTCTATCTATCTTGCTTGTCTTTCAATTAACATGAGTAGCTAAATTCTCTAGTGTTTGCTTAGATCTAATGAAACCTAACTATTAATTATTGGTTAATTGGTGTGTGTTGTTGTTTGTTGGGATGATTGTTTCATCGATGTTAGGCTCAAGAAAACTGGCCAACCTCCTTTATGGTAACGTGCTTGAACGTCTTGGGAAACATGTAGTCGAGGCATACTAGGCTATTAAGGTAGTATTTAACGCATGAGCCACTGTTTACAACCCCTATGGTTGTGCCGTGCATGGCATAGGGCGAGATAAGAGCTCATAGAATTGGAGAGATATGTATGCCACTCCATGAGTTATTAGGAATACACCCTTCATCCACACAAGTAACACACATATCAATTAACCGGTAAAAGATAGTTAGGGAGTAATGAAATCTAAGTAAACACAATTTTCTCCATATTGTTTTCACAACCACAATAGTTTAGATATTTATTTATTTTAATTTGCAAAAGTAGTAAACTTGGGTTAGTTGATTAACAACTAATTCCGCCCTTCCTCTAAAAACCGAGATTTTAATTGCTTTCATAAAAATATAAAAATACAAAAAGAATCTTCCTTCCACCCTTAGACCTATTAGATTAGCTTTTCTATCCTAACGAACACTATTCCCTGTGAGAGAACGATCAATCCCCCGTACTTACCACCATCCTATACTACATCGGTCAGGTACACTGCCTGGTGGGGTTGTAAGCCTCTTGAGATCCCTTGAGAGGTAAAACCTGTTGTAAGGTCACAAAACCACGCATCATCTGCTTATATGTTTTAGAGGGAATGAACTAAACTGTACGTTGTGGGGTGTATTTGCTCAACAATTCAATGACTTTTTGGAAGCAACTGTGGATCATGGTAAAATCATGATTGTTCTGTCATTGGCAATGATGAAATCTTGGGACGGTAACATCTTATCACCTCTGTTACTATATTTTAGGTAATATGTTTAAGTATTTGATGAAAAATACTAAAGTTATTATTTATAATTTGTATAGGTAAGATGTGTGTCCAAAACGGTTATCAAGGAACAAAACTGCAATTGTTCAATGCTGCTCAACCCATTGAGCAAGCTGAATTCAAAGAGGTTGAAGAATATCGGTTAAGGTAACTCGACAGGCAATTTAAAAATAAAAGAGAAACAAGTTATAGAACAACGATTTAATTTTATTTCCATGTAGGTTGTTTTCAAGAGAAGATGCTGAACCATCTGAGAACACAGCATCCCGTATTTCTGCTGGCTCAAAGTTCTCGACGAAGGATGATTTTCTAAATAAGTATCCTGTAAAAAACATTGTCGAGCTTTTGGATGTTGAAAAGGTACAGCATACTCATTGCCAGCAGTCATTATTATAGTTAAATAAAATTTTAGTTGATTATATATATTGGCATTGTTTATAGAACATCGCTTCCGTTATTGTTGGAACGATCATCGCGATACAAGAAGAGAAGGGATGGTGGTATTTAGGATGTCGAAAGTGTAGCAAGAAAGTGGTGAAAGAGTGCGAGTTTGTTGATCTTGATGATGATAGCAAAGGTAAAATGAGTGTGACTTCTGATCAGTGGAGATGTACAAAGTGCAATAAGATTGTTAAAGGCATAAAATCAATGTAAGTTGACGAACTTTTTATGAACCATTACATTAATAAAGCTGCACCGTTAGGGAATTGAATAGGTATCTAACTTAGTATTGTAAATTACATCGTATGTAGATTTCGCCTTCAAGTCCGTGTTCAAGATGAGTCTGGCACAATGTCGCTCTCTCTATTCAACGACGAAGTGCAATCCTTAACAGGTAGATCAGCATACCAACTGTGCGAAAAGTATGGCTTGAAGGTAAATATATTCTAATATCTATTTTAAAATTAAAAAAACTCTATGCTTATTGAGTACATATCATATGAGTAAAATACAAATTCATTTGTAGAGTGCTGATCAACAAGTGTTCCCAAAAGAAATAACCGAATTGGTAGGAAAAAGGTTTGCCTTTAAAGTCTCTATTGATGAATACAATCAGAAGAAGATGTTGCCTGTATTCACTGTCTTGCGTCTTTCGGCTGATGTTGATATTCTGAGTGCTCTTACGTCATCTGTTACGCCCATGAAGGTAATAAGTACATTGATTCAAATAAGTCTGTAACGTAATCTTGAAACTAAATATAACATGTTGTTTTCTTTCATCTTAAATTAATAGGAGGCTGAGGCTACAAGTTCTAAGTGTGTTGGTATATCTGCCTTGGTAAGTCATTAGTCCTTCAAACAAATAATATAAGACAATAAGTTTATGTAACACATGTAAACTCATATGATCCACTTATTTGCAGGATCTTGAATCCCAAACCGATGAGACTGTTACACCAACCAACGTGTTGAAAAGTACTGCCACAAGTCCTCCTGCAAAGACGAGTAGCGGTAAACGGCCTTCTGATGATGGACCAAGCACTGAGTGTTCAAAGACCAAAAGGCAGATTGTGGACATAAAAATGGAGAAAAATGCTTGAAGATGGTTTTGCAGCCGAATAGGGATGGACGACAACAACTTGGTTGAATGTTAAAATCGGTTTTATGGATATTTTTTCTAATCATATTGCAGATGGTTTCTGCATTTAAACATTTTTATTTCCATCGTTTGTGATTGGGGAGTCCCAATCACACTTTTAGACAATTTGTTGTTGCATTTGGAATACGGTTCAAGACATTTTGTTTGTGATTGGTGAATGGGGAGTCCCATTCAGTTTTTAAAACTCTTTCATTTTAATATGAGTATGAATGCTTGGCAGTTTATATACTAACATTAATATGTTAGATTTTGTTGTTGTTGCCTTGGTTATCTTTTCAGGAGGTACTTGCACAATACGTTTTGGTAGAAAAATTCGACAAGTTGAGTGAAGGTATGGTGATTGGCCTACTATTGAAGACTTCATGTATTTCAGATGTTGCTGAGACTCCAAGATTAACAAAAACAAAAAATCATTGGGATTAGGCTTACATTGTAACTCTTTTAGGACATTGTTGTGGTTCAATATAATTTAAATTTGTAGCTCTATGTATGAGAAGTTAAGAAACTCTTTGGCGTGTCAAAGAGTTTGGAAATCTATTATATGGAAATGTAATATTTTTTAATAAGTAAACATTCTTACTTTATTATATTGATTTTTGTAACATATTCCTAACATAGCCCTTATTTTTTGGAGAAAATAAAAGCATAATTCACTATTCAAACAAATCATGGTATAAAATGAATGTAGATTGGTTAATTATGATTATCAACGGTTTCATATTTATTTCGTGGCCAAGATTATGGAATAAAACTAATTTTTATTTGATTTCCCTAACTAAATTTAACCTAACCTCTATCTATATAAATAGAATTATTTGTAGTCTTCAAGTCATTAAGAAATAAAAGTTGGGTAGTAAGGAAAAGAAATCAATATGTCTTCACAACCTCAATACTTTGGTGAGTTTGATTCATAATTATTTTTATCATTGTAATTATTACGTTTATTATTATAGTTTTGAAAACATTATTTTTCTACCCAACGTAATACGCTTTTTTCTTTTATGTTTTTAGCTCAAAATGACCAATCTGATAAGAAAACTGATGAAGGAAAAAAAGTTGAATGTGATAAGGAAGATGGTGCAGAGAATAAGTATAATGATCGTTTTGATGATGTAGTAGGTGTTGATGAGAAGAAAACTGAAACGAAAATCATCTTGAATATGGAACCAGGATATGCTAAAGCAAAACTATTTGAACCTGACAATAGTACATACTACGATTCCGATGATTCTATAGATTCATATATACTTAAAAGTATAATGGAGGAGAACTGTTGTTGCCCTGTTTGTTCAGGGACTTGCAAATGCCCGCCTGGAGAATGTGAATGCTCATATTGCTCTCCTCCTACGCCATAGTTAAAGTTGAATTTCAAGATTAAAAATAATGAGTTTACCTTTTCAAAGTTGTCTTTGTTTATGAGTGTTGTTTCGAATTTATAATGTATTTGTTATAATAATTGTTTTGAAACATTTTATCTTTTTTAAATTTAATGTTATTGCATGAATGATTTGTCAAACTTCTAACATGAAAATGTAATATTTTTTAATAAGTCAACAATTATTTTTATGAATATTGCAAAAATTAAACAATTGTCGAGAACTATTTATAACCCTTTAATGTGGGCATATCGTTTCAAAATTTATAATATTTTCAACATAGAGTATCATTCAAATTTATTAAACAATCATTTAATATTATTAAACGGAAAACATCTTTAATGTTTTAAAATCCTTTCTAAAATTATTTTACTTTGTGTATGCTATAAATTGATTCAACATCACATATTCATCACTACACGACAATGCCTCTGCGATTCAATATTGGTAATCGTAGGGTTAGGGCTTTCAAGTAAGTTATACAGTTTTGATTCTTTATTTGAAATTCAATTATTTCACGGAAATTCAATTATGTCACGTCATCTAACTGTGTAATTTTTTTTAAACACAGTGAACGATGTGTTGCTTCTCCTACCATTGACATATGCATTCATCATGGTGGTAGAGTCGTAACTTCAAATTTACTTTACGATTATTGGGGTGGTGATGAACTTATGATCTGCAATGTTTCAATAGACAATTTAATCTTTTCCACCATCAGGCGATTAGTGGTCCATCATCTACGTCACTACACTGATGTATTTGCTTACTATTTGCGTGTTCCGAATGTCCCAATTGAAGAACCAGACAGTCTTCGTAAGATAGAACATGATTTCTATGTCGATGCGTGGCTATCCGATATTCAAGTTGGTCATGCATTGGATATCTACTTGGCTCATCGTTGGTATCCCATCCTCATTGACCCAAATCATCAAAGGTGGCTCGAACGAAGATGGGAAAGAAACGGATGGATAAGTGGACATGTCGAGGCCAATCGAAGGGCTGCTTTGAGATAAATTCCATTATTGAAATTATGAATTTAAGGAATAATAATTCCATTTTCACTGTTGAGCATATTTTTGTTGCTAACTTTTTTTAATGAAAGTTTCCATATTCTATGACACATGTTTTTAATAAACCTTATTTACACAAAGCCCATATTAAAGCTAATTTGTAAATGTTCTTAAATAAACTTATAATTACAAGCTAAGCCCATATAAATCAAGCCCACGCCACCATTCAAAGTACCCTCATGTCCAAGTATATATTAGAAACTTACATCATAATGGCCCATCTAAAATTGAGAGATAATAAATAGATTTTCTAAACAGAAAAACAATCATATTCAAAATACCAAACTGTAAACCAGATGCAGTTACCATTTCTGCATTTTTCATTCATAATATATCATAAATACTTATGCATCTATTGTTCATTGCCATCTAAGGATAGACATTTCCACAGTTTGCTGCTTCTAAGAAGCACATAACCGAAAATGTAAAACATAAATACAATATTCCAAGTACATACTGTTAAACGATGTCTAACCACAAAAGATTAATACGTAAAACAAAGACACAAAGTTTGGTGCATCATGAGGTAGATTCTTAACACATGTGGAAGACTGGAATCATAACTGGCTTACAACTATGCACCGAAGCTTTCACATCTGGGATTTGTTCGACAAGCTTGAAACGTACCATTTTGTCTCTTTCCCAACCACACTTTGAAACAATATCCTTCCATCTGTATTTCATCGTCACATGATTCTTGCTGTTTGGCTTGTCACTGTGGCTTTCCAGATCAAGATCCACATAGAACTCCTTACCTTTGTATCTGAGGAGTGCGTTATGGAACTTCCACATCTCATGGGACTTCACAAACTTATGTAATATGTTCTGCATTAATAAAAGGTCGGTTTTGTTAAGCAATAAACTCAACTTTATATGGTTTTTCCAATATATAGTCAACAGATTAAATATGTCCATCAACTAAAATTCTAATGGTGCAAAATATCACCTAAGTTATATAAGGGAAGGTTCCAGAACATATGTCAAGGTTTGCCGTTTATTTTACTGTATAATAGCAAACCTCTAATAGCAAACATCAACATAGTCAAAAGTATGCGCATCTATTGCACTATTTAGTCACAATCGATAAAGTGCATAATCAATCAAATTATAAATCTATATGGACTACTTACCAAACGTCCTCTGTCTGTGACATAGGCCAAAATTGGAGCGTAAAAAACATCATTCTCATCATCGTGCAGCTCATGATCTTCCCATTCACACATGTGTTCAAGCCTCAGTTCTACATTTGAATTAAACAAATAAAAATTAGAATAATCATACTCAAACTTTAAGATTTAATGGAAATACCTATGTATACTTAACAACAATATTTTAGGCAACACACCTTTAGTCTCTACTTGGCTTTTCACAAATGGTTTTAGATCGTTGAGTTCCATACGTTCAACAACCTCATGACGTGTCCCCAACCCATCCCCATGAAATAGCATCAATGAAAGAGAATTGTCTAAAAAGTTAGTAAAAACCATTCTTGTGATAGGAACGATGTTTTCAACTTGAATTAGTTGCTGCCATCCCGGTCCTCCGAACACATGCACATTAAACGTATCTTCATCATCTATCTCAACCTTAAAGCGAGTGACAGTTGCTAACTCGATGCCATTCACAAGAATGCGGTATTCAGGAT
>LBNU01019777.1:31783-43547 GCA_014162995.1 Artemisia annua
TGGAAAATGTCAAAAATGGTCCTTGGGTATTTAAAGTGGAAAAATAACATTTATGGTCCTTGGGTTATTCAACTTGGCAAGTTTGGTCCTTGTAACAACTTTGGGAAAATTACATAACAGGTCCTTGAACTTTTCAGCAATTACACAATTGGTCCTTGTGTTATATAACTACAAACCATTGGACCCTTTGTGTTTATATCCAGCCCACCACACACCCTTTACCCAAAAACCCAAAACAAACATAACCCTGGCCCATAACCCTTCCCAGGCCCAACCCCCTTTTATAACAAAATCCTTTCCCCCGTTTTTTATATCCTCCACCCAGTCAAACCCCAAAGTCAAACATTCACCCTCCTCCTTCCCCACTTGGTACGTATCACTTTTCATCACCATTCCTCCACCTCAACCTCATTATTTCTTGTCCCCCCAAACCTCCATATGATCCAAAGTGCATTAATTGTTCCACAAATCCCTCCAAGCTACCCCAACTTCCACTTTGACAAATTAGCGCCAAAATCCAATTCAAAGGCTAAGATTAACTTGAGTGATCCAACGGCTCAGGAGTATGGTGGGAAGTGTTCAGAGGGTCAAACTAACCCTAATGGACTCATATATAGAGAAAAGGGAAGCAAGGAGGAAGAGAAGAGTTTTACTTAGTTTATTTTTATGTCAAATAGATTAAATTTCCATGTTCCAGTATTTTTCTTAGCTTAAAAATCATGTACTAAGTATTTCCAGTGTAATTGAAACCTATTTCACCCTTTAATTTCAGTTTGCAATTCAGTTTTCAGTTTATGCTATTTTCCATTCAAAAATCTCATGTTAAGCTCAAGTTGTTATAAGTTGTTATCCAGTGTTTGTTTAAGCTCATTTAAGTTTATTTACAAGCTTTTAAAAGCTTTTAAAGCATTTACATCAGTTTAAGGTCATAAACTCAAAAATACAAATAAATAAGTGAAAAATAAAAAATTAGTGAACAAGAAAGAAGAATGCATGGGGCACTGTGAACTATGGATGGCAGTGGGTTAGTGCTTCTTGGGAAGCTTTAGGTTGTGTTTTGAGGCCTTGGTAACTAGTTTTGCAGCTTGGATCATTGTAAGACTCAATTTCTCATTTTCTTGCATACTACTGTAGACGGCTTAATTTTGTGTTAATCTAGTGTTTTATTGTTTATTAACTGTATTAAAGTTGATTTATGCTAGTTAAGATCATGTTTGTTCATTAAATATCAAAGTTGTTAACATTTGCATTTTAACTGTGTAAATCTCATATATTGCATATTAGTGTATTGATGGTTATTTGAGGTCAATTTTAGCATAAAAACAGTTAGGACAACTTATTAGATAACTTTGAATCAAGTTCATGGTCTAATTCAGTTAAAACCTTTGAAAATCTCATTTTCATACTTTTAAAGGAGTGTTTGGTTCATGGGTATTCACTGAGTTTCAGTGAGATTCAGTGGTGGCAAGTGTTTGTAACAAGTCACCTTAGGGTCCTTTGTTGCATCTAAGTCAATAATTCTAGTAGTTACAGTTAAAAAAGTCAAAATCATTTGTAATCTCAAGTTTTATGCTCACTGTCAAGCTTTTTAGTTCTAAATCTCATCAAATGGTTACATAAGTTGTTTAAGTAGCTTGAATCAGTCACTAAGTAGCTTAATTTATCATATTCAGTAACTTAAGATCAATCAAAGTTCAAGAAAGTCAAAGTTAGTGTTCAATTAAAAAAGTCAAAAGTTCATAGAAAAAAGTTTTTGAATAAAATAGTTCATTTAATTGTGATCTTATTACTTAGTTTTAAGACTTAAGCTTGTAGGGTATTAATATATTGTTGCTTAACTTCACTAGAGTATTTTTGTTTATTTTTTATCTGTTTGTTTAACTGCTTATTCATTAGCTTTTTGTTAGCACTTTTTCTGAAAATTGTCCTGTGCACAGGCTTGATAGCCACTTTCACAAGTTTTCACAATCTTCAATATTTAGTATTAGCTTGTGATAATTGTTGTTTTAGATAGCCCATCTGGCCACCTTGCTATGCATGCTTTTGCTTTTCATTTTTCTTCTTATTATGACTGCTTATTTTGGCTATCTATTTTGCTCAAACTTACTCACTACACTGAGCAATCAGTGTAGTTGAGCCTTTTTACAAGCTCATTAAAAGCTCATCTGTGGGAATAAGCTTTAGCTTATTGGCTTTTTGAGAAGCCCTCAGACCCAATTAGTTGTTTCAGAGCTTGTTTTGTGTTTTCAAGGTTATTTGATAAGCCAAGTAGCACTTAGCATTTTGTCCCATCTCATTGTGTACACTGACCCATCAGTGTATACAGGCCAAATTCATAAGCCCTTTGAGAGCTTGTGAGTGGGTCCCACTGTGAGATTTTGGGTTCTTTGAGAAGCCCAGTGGCTAATCTTTCTAGTCCTAGCTTGTTTTTTAGCTTCTAGCTTATTGGATAAGCTCTAATTGGCCTGCAAGTTTGCCCATAAACCTGTTTGGTTATTCAGGTGAATTGGTTTTGCTTATTTGGCTTATTAGGCTTATTCAGTGTGTAATTCTTGTCATTTCTGTTTATTCTAAGTGCAAGTGACTTGTTTGTATCTTATTTTGTACTTTGTTCCAGCTAGTTAGCTTGTTGTGAGCTTTTCAAAGCTCAAGTTTCCACTTTAAGCTTCAAAGGCTTAAGCTGTTAAGCCAATAAGCTTCCACTGAGCTTATTTTCAAGTTCCAGACAAGTTGTCTTCATAATAGTTTCATTATTTTAGTAGTTTAACAGTTTTGTAAAAGAAAAACACAAAAACATCATTTTAAAGCTAAGTGATAGCTTCTATTTAGGAGCTTAATTGCTTATTAGCTTATTTTCATTAAGGACATATAGTTTTTATAATTTTTATAGGTTCCTGTATTTATTTAAGAATTATATAAAAAGTTTTAGATTTTAATTAGGTTGTTTAGTATTTATAATAAATCAATAATAGTTTTAGTAATTAATAAATAGTAATTAATTAATATTAAATACATAAATAGTGTAATAATTATATTTTCAGTTTTAAAAATTGTTTTATAATATTTTAGACTTTTCTAGGTTTTAATTTCATTTATCTAGACTTATTTTACATTTTCTTAATTTCTAGGTAATTATTAAATAGTTTAAATTAGTTTTTAATTAATAATAATTAATTTAATAGTTTAATAAATAATTTTCTTTTTCCAATAATTTTCTTTTCTCATTAGGGTTGTAAAAATATAATTTTCATCACCTAGGTATTAATAGTTTTCCATTTTCACTTTTTATTTTGTACGTAGACGTTTATTTATACGTAAACATACGTTTTTAGGTTTTAAAACGTTTGTAGGGTATTTGGTTTTACAAGTTTGTTGATATTAATCACTTAACTCATTTATTTTGTATTTCCTTAGTTCACTCACTCTTAACCCTATTCCTGTTCATTATCACCCGATCACAAATCCGTTTTTGTACAATTGCACACCTCGTTGGGATTAAACGACCCATGAATATTCTATACTCCTCTTGGTTAGCATTGTGCCCTGGATTGCTTGACTTGAGTTTACCAAATCCTTGGTCAGTTTTAGTTGACTGTTCAGAGCCAATCAGTGACACGTAATACTGTGCTAGCACATACGACCCAATCAACTCCAGATGGCGCGACACGTCATAGACAATCTCCCATGACTAATGTATCAAACGGTAAATTTTTAAATCCAACATACTATCATTGAACTACATGTTTACGATTGAATTTGTTTTAATTTTTCTATTAATGTTGTTTTCAGTTTCTTTCCAAACACCCGAATCTCATAAGGTTAATCAACGTACCAACAACACACCAACATCGTTTGTTCAAAGAACCATTCCTTCTATAATTACACAAAATTCATCTTACGAAGTTGGTGAGTCATCAAGACGAACAAAACGATCGAAGATACCTTCTTTACAGGCTCCAACGCCTGTTAGGTTTAATCTTAATGACGATGATGGAAATGTCAGAAAAGTATACGACAAATACGTTGGTATATCCGAAGGTATATATATATCGTTTTTAACTTTCATGAAAAAGGTTAGATTATAATTTATTTGCACAATATTTAACCAAGATTTTTTAATTTTTCAGAGTACTACGACCATGGTGATCCTACATTTGAGTGTAAAGAATGTCATGCTTTGCTATGGGAAGCTGAAGCCCGAAAAGGAAACCAAGGGAATCTAACAAACAAATCGTATAGTATATGTTGTAGCAAAGGAAAAGTTTCTATTAAACAACCGCCCCCGGCTCCAAAGCCTTTACACGATTTATTCTTTAATGACGATGCAAAGAGTCAGAATTTCATAAAAAACATTAGAACATATAATAGCATGTTCTCTTTTACTTCTATGGGTGGGAAGATTGACGATTCAATAAATAGACGAGGCCGTGCTCCATATGTTTTCCGGTTGCATGGTCAAACATACCGTAGTATTGGTAGTTTGCTTCCGGAACCAGGTGTTCCTCCGAAATTTGCACAGCTGTATATATATGACACAGCAAACGAAGATGAAAATAGAGCAAAAGCATTAAGGTAATTTACGTTGCAATTATTATCATTTTTCGTTAAACACGTTTATTGATTTTTTGTTTAACCAATTAAAATTACTAATATGCAGCAATTCTTCGTCATCATCCGGTCCTTCAAATTCAAAGCATCCTATCGATCGGAATATTATCAATGAAGTAAGAGCAGTTTTAGACACTTCGAGTGAGTTGGTGCAAACTTTTAGAAGGGCACGTGACCGATACACGGAAGACACCGAGCAAAATATCAAAATAAAGCTTATTGCAAAGCGAGGAAAGGATGGACGAAATTACAACCTTCCCACTGCCAATGAGGTTGCTGGTCTTATTGTAGGTGACTTCGATTCATGCGCGGAACAAAGAGATATTATCATAGACAAGCGTGGCGAAGGTTTGCAACGTATAAATATTTTCCATCCTATGTATCTCCCCTTGCAGTACCCTTTGTTGATGCCCCGTGCCCAAGATGGTTATCATTTGAATATACCTCTGAGAAAGACGGGTAAACAGACTGCCACAAATCAGAGAACCACCGATAAGAAGGACAAGAATGACAAAACAGTCACTATGCGGCAGTGGTTTTCTTATCACATTATGGATCGCCCTAATCAAGAAAATTTATTCACGCATGGAGGTCGTTTGTTTCAACAGTTTCTTGTGGACGGCTACACTATGGTTGAGACTGAGCGGTTGTATTTCCATCGATCAAAACAGTCAAAACTTAGGTGTGATACGTACTCAAATATCCGTCAGAGCATCGCATCTGGAAACACAGACCCCACAGCCCTTGGAAAGCCGGTCGTCTTGCCTTCTACATTTACTGGCGGTCCAAGGTACATGAAGCAAAACTACATGGATGCTATGGCGTTGTGTAGATGGTACGGTTGTCCGGATTTGTTCATAACAGTAACATGCAATCCTAATTGGCCGGAGATAAATAGATTTATGCGCGAGCATAACCTTCCATCTTCAGATCGCCCCGATGTGCTTACAAGAGTTTTTAAAATGAAACTGGACCAGTTGATGAAGGATTTGAAAGAGTTGCGTTTATTTGGACGCGTTCAAGCAGGTACTATACATCAACTTTTACCAATGTATTTTTTTTTATAAGCAATATGCAGATACATTAATACTCAAATTTGTAAGTAACTTTTGTTTATAATATTCCTCAGTTGTATATACGGTTGAGTTTCAAAAAAGAGGACTTCCGCACGCACATGTATGCTTATTCTTGCATAGGGATGACAAGGTTCCAAATGCAGATCATATTGACAAACATATATCTGCCGAGATACCAGATAAAGATGACGATCCGGATTTGTACAAGTTAGTGTCTGATTTTATGATGCATGGTCCTTGCGGTGCGGATGACCCAAACCAGGTTTGCAGTTCCGAAGGTAAGTGTACGAGACACTTCCCCAAAAAATTCACACAACGCAGTTCAGTAGATGCGGATGGCTACCCTGTTTATAAAAGACCTGACAACGGAAGATATGTGGAAAAGAATGGACATAAGTTACATAACGGTTATGTCATACCGTATAATGCTCAGCTTCTAAAACGCTACCAGTGCCACATTAACGTTGAGTGGTGCAACCAGACGGGGTCAATCAAATATTTGTTTAAGTATATAAACAAGGGTCCGGATAGAGTGTCGGCGCAGTTGTATGAACCTGTTACCACGGCAGACGGGCAACAAATTGATAAACCTATTGACGAGATAAAGTCGTTCTTAGATTGCAGATACCTATCTGCTTGCGAGGCGGCGTGGAGGATATTTGGGTTTGAAATTCATTATAGAACACCATCTGTTGAAAGGCTATCCTTTCATCTTGAGGGCGAGCAGCAAGTTGTTTATGACGAAGAGGTTGATCTCGAAACAGCCGTTCAAAAGCAAACAGTTGGGGCTGATATGTTTGATGGTTGGATGAGGATGAATGAAGAGTATCCACCGGCAAGGGAGTTAACGTATGCTGAGTTTCCTACAAAGTTTGTCTGGAACGCTCCTAAAAGAATTTGGACACATAGGAAGCAAGGAAGATCGATTGGAAGAATTCACAGCGTCCCGATATCGACAGGAGACGCTTACTATTGCAGAATGTTGCTAAATAGTGCAAAAGGATGTACGAACCACGAAGAGATTAGAAAGGTAAATGGTATCACTTATCCAACTTACAAAGAAGCTTGCTACGCAGCGGGACTTTTAGAAGATGACAAGGAGTATGTTGAGAGTATTAAAGACGCAGCGCATTGGGCACATCCGGAACAGCTTCGTGACCTATTTGTGACATTGCTATCGCAAAAGGAACTAACTACTCCTTTGACTGTTTGGTTACAAACATGGAATTTGCTTGCGCACGATGTTCAATATAAGAGAAGGGAGATTTTACAAATTCCAGGTAATAACATACAAAAATTCTTTCTTAGTATACTCTTTTACCATTTTTGTTAGTATATGTTTGCGTCACATTGTTTTTGGTACAACTGTCGTCAACTAAGTAATTAAGTTGTGTATATCATATTCTTTCTCACATGTACCATGTAATGTTATAATTACAGTGTACAATAAACAAATACTCACTTTACATTTATGTTATGCAGATTTGATTATCAGCGACGACGAGAAAAAAAATGTGTGTTTGTACTATATTGAACAGCTTCTTAGATCAAGAGGTACAACTTTGCGGCATTGGCCAGAGATGCCTTATCCTGATGATACGTACATAACTGACTTTGGTAATCGACTTATTCACGAAGAAACAGATTATAACCCTGTGGAGTTACAATCTGAATACGAGCGCATGTACGCCTCTTTGACGACAGAACAGAAGAATGTTTATGACACCATAGTTCAGTCGGTTGACACAGGAACAGGAGGTGTGTACTTTGTTTATGGTTACGGTGGAACTGGGAAGACCTTCTTATGGAAGACGCTTGCTGCAGGCATTAGAAGAAAAGGTGACATAGTTTTAAATGTGGCATCCAGTGGTATCGCGTCTTTACTAATGTCGGGAGGACGAACTGCTCATTCAAGATTCCATATTCCTATCAATGTGGACGAGACATCTACTTGCTCTATAAGTGCTCAAAGCGATCTTGGAAAGATGTTAAAGAAATGTAAGCTTATTATATGGGATGAGGCACCCATGGCAAATAAGCTTTGTTTTGAAGCATTAGATCGGACTTTGAGAGACATACTACGCAGCAGCAGGTACGATACTTGCGAAGATCCTTTTGGAAAAATGACGGTTGTTTTTGGCGGTGACTTTAGGCAGGTTCTACCTGTTATTCCAAAAGGATCACGTGAGGACATTGTTTCTGCTTCGTTGAGGAAATCTTACCTGTGGGACTACTGCACAGTTCTGAAGTTGACCGCAAACATGAGGTTAACGGTGGGATCACGGCCTGAAGATCTTAACGAGATACGTGAATTTGCTGAATGGATATTGAAAGTCGGAGACGGGGAGCTTGGAGAACCAAATGACGGAGAGGTTTCTATAGACGTGCCACGTGATATATTAATAGATGCTGCTGATGACCCGGTACAAACTATTATTGACTTCACTTATCCAAATCTTTTGGATAACATAGATGATCCGACCTACTTTCAAGAAAAGGCAATCCTTGCTCCCACTAATGAAGTCGTAGACAGCATAAATGAACACCTGTTGGACAAGTTTCCTGGAGAGGAAATGGTTTTCCTTAGTTGTGACAGCGTTGACAAAACTGAACGTGGTGTCGGCATTGAACAATCCGTTTTCTCCCCAGAGTTTATAAATGGATTGAAGTTCTCAGGTGTTCCAAATCACAGGCTTGCTTTAAAAGTTGGAGTCCCGATTATGTTGTTACGGAACATTGATCAAGCCAATGGATTGTGTAATGGGACAAGACTCCAGGTTCTTCACTTAACAAGAACTTCTATTCACGCACGTATCATTAATGGAACCAACTTTGGAAAAACAGTAATCATCCCAAGGTTGAGGATTACTCCGTCCGATAAGCGTTTACCGCTTAAGATTGTCAGGAAACAATTCCCTATTTCGGTTTCGTTTGCAATGACAATTAATAAGAGTCAGGGTCAATCGTTATCAAGAGTTGGTTTGTACCTCCCCCGACCTGTTTTCACACATGGACAGCTATACGTTGCTGTCTCAAGAGTTAAAAGCAAAAGTGGTTTTAAGGTTGTCGTTTGTGATGAACATGGCAATCTGTGTACAACTACTAAAAATGTCGTGTACAAGGAAGTACTTGAAGGCCTATGAACAAGGTTCTTTGTGTATTCATTTTATAGCATCAGTATACTCATTGTTGTATTATAATTGTATCTAACTGCTGGACAATATGTTTCATGCACGTTTATTTTCTTACTATTTACAAACTAAGTTTTTTTATTGTATCTACCTGTTTATTGAATAAATGACGTATTATCGTATCTAATGCTTAGATTTCGACAAAACATCGGAATGTACATTTATTAATTTAAAAAGTCATTTATCGTCGTCCATCCTTCCAAAATTATGTAATTCTTTATTTGATATTATTAATCGAACAAGTTTACGTTATTGATTTTCTTATCATCTCATTTTCTCTATAAGTAGACTTTATACAATGTTTAAGTGTATAAATCTATGTATTTAGTACAAGTCTAATTACATTATTTATGTAACAAACTTAATATACTACAAGACATGTATCAAAAAAATTATTCAATTCACATCTACATTTTGGAAACTAAATTGTAGACAATTAAAGCTTTTAAAAAAACACATTAAATGATTTTGAGTATTCCAAAATTCCCTCATATGATTATCATTTTACATCTAATTTTTGGAAACATAAATCCTTTCCATCATTAAATCAATGGACGATTTGAATTCCTAACTCTCTTTTTAAAACGCCTTGCCATGAATCAAACATCACAAATCATTTGTTTTCACCAAAACCTGCAAAAACAACCAACAATGTCAGGTAACAAAAAGAGATCGAGAGGTTCTTCAACTAACAAAAAATCCAAGTATGTTCATAGATTCGTTATTTATAGATTTGGTTTTATATTTTTTCACAAAGTTCTATATATTACTAATCCTATGTTTCTTTACTTTCAGAAAGAAGCGTGTTCATGGAGAGTCTTCCAGCCATGGAGAAGAAGGTAAAGCTTTCTACGAGTTTGTGATTCATTTCTTTTGGATAGGACTAATAATACTTTGAAAATGCACAGATTAATCTCTAATACATATTCTATCTTTGTAGTGTTTAATAATCGTATATTATGTGTAGGTCAAGAAAAAGAATTGGATATCAATGTTTTGTTGAAGTGGTTTGATGATGAAAGGAAGAAAAAAGCAGCCAAAGAAGCAAAAAAACTGCTTGCTAAAGATGAGAAAGAGTTTTCTCGGTCCAAGGCTTTAGTTGTTCATGAGGAAGATGACTTCTCCGATGTTTCCTTGGATGGATTGGATTACGAAGAAGCACACTTGGCCTTTGACAAGGAGAAATCTCCGAAATTTCATGATTAAGTTTTAAGAATATGTAATTTTTCTTTTGATGTACTTTCATATTTTCATCAATGATGTTAATGAAAAAACCTTAAGTTTTTATCCATCTTTTTTGTTATGCTTCATTTCTCTAATGAAACACATTACTTGAATGGAATGTTATGTTTTTTTAAATTCATATATACATGCATCTTTGTTTGACTATTTATCAAATTCATGACCAAAATGTGTCCATGTTCTTTGCTCACAGATTTGATTCATGTTGCAAGTCCTAATCAAGATATTGAACAACAAATAAAATTGTTTGCAAAAAAGCAAATGTATACTAAAAAATAAATAAATAAATTGTTACTACAATTAGAATTAAAAGATGTTTACAATGTGTTTTCTAATTATTATTATTATTATTATTATTATTATTATTATTATTATTATTATTATTATTATTATTATTATTATCAAACTTAAAACGAATCGATTTTTAAAATTAAACAAATATGAACATATTCGGAATATGCTTTATAGTCAAAAATATACCATTCTTATAATTTACACAGACTCTTATCAACAATTTCTTTTTTTTTTTCCTGCACATGGACTGAATATGGATTTCTGAATTGTTTAACGTTAACTGCATACATTTCCTATTCAATCGACGCATCTTATCTACGTGACAAATATGAGAATTCATGTATGTTTAATTTCCTTTACATTTACAAACCAAGTTTTTTTATCGGACCTTACTGTTTTTTATCGAATAAATCACGTATTTATCGTATCTAGATAGCCAAGATTTTGATATATTATTATATTATTATTGTGGTATTATTTGACATTTATTATTCTAAATCGTCCAATTTATCGTCGTGGCCAACCTCCAAATTTATGTCATGTTTTATTTGATATTAATCTATGAACATTTAGTTATTGTTTTCTTTATCATTCTCATTTTTAATCTATCGCTTTAAAGAATAACCCGGTGTCAAACGGGTCTAATAAGCTAGTAACTTACATATACAGACACATCCTACCCCTGTTTTCCCTGGTCTTTAATTGAGGCGAGCACCATTTGTTGAGTCACTTTCATTGAAAATAGAATTCAAAAGTCAATGTTTATTTTTGTAGTCTTATCCTACTCACAACACAAACCATGATCAGATCTTTAAACTGGCCGAGCACACCAGTTTCGGTCGGCGATCGTAAGACGCATCGGTCAGCGGTGGCATTATGTGAAATCCGGTCAACCTTCGGTCGACGGCTTTTTTTTTGTTTTGTTTTGGGCAAGTACACAATCGATTAACACAAACACAAACAACAAAACTTCCCACTTTTTTAACACAAAACAACAAACTTTTCCGGCTAGCTGGTAAAAATCGTCTTAGGTCGGCACAGCATGAAGAAGGGCTGATGTGAATAGGCAAATGAATGCCGAAAAGGTCTCTAGTGGTCCAGTCCTTAAGAAGCTCTTGAAATGCTAATGGACTCCCATCAACGTCACGACAAATTTTGCCAAAACGTTCATGGCCAAACATTTAATTGATTTTAAAACCATTAATTTCTATAAATTTTACCTCACTTACTTTATATAATTCCCGGAACTTAAAAAATGGCCCCTCAACTTCAACATTTTTTTGTACCAACACATAGCAAAGGGTTTAAAAACGCGCAATTGCCCGGTTGGCGGGGTTAACCCTTGTACTTAAA
>LBNU01019777.1:44028-58645 GCA_014162995.1 Artemisia annua
GGAATGGACATTTATTAATCTAAATCGTCATTTATCGTCGTGCAACCTTCCAAAATTATGTCATTGTTTATTTGATATTATTAATGGAACAAGTTTACGTTATTGCTTTTCTTATCATCTCATTTTTATCTATTCCTTTAAAGAATAACCCGGTGTCAACGGGTCTATAAGCTAGTACTACTATATAATGCATTTGGGACTATTCTATAATTAGAAAGACTTAAAATTCAGACTTTTTTCTTGCTTATTATGGAAAGATTTCAAAATTAATTAGTTAGGAAGCAAGTTGATTAGGAAGTTTGTTAGGAAGTGGTTGGTTGTTCAAACTAAAATTATTTGGCTTAACCATCTCTAATATTTCTACATATAAAGCATGAAGACAACTAAACGTGTAACCAAATAACGCAAAATATAAACACACGGTACCTGCCCCCGCATTACGCGGGTACCGTTCTAGTAATAATTAAATGACCTATTTTGTAGCTCCTGCTTTTATCCTTCTTCATCTTGCATTCTATTATTTCTACGCGTAATGGACATGTCTGACGAGATAATAGCAGCTACAGTCATGAATATGAGAAACTTTCAACGAGTATTGTATCTTCTTTTTTTCTTTTTCTCTACATGAATTTTATTTTTTCTCTGCCTAATAGCAATTTCTGACGAGGTAATAGCGGCTGTAATCACAATTCCCATGAATACGAATAATCCAGTGAAACTTTGTACATCAAGACTTTGTGGATGGGCTTGATCAGGTTGTGATATAACATTTAAAAGTTTGTACCCAAGGTACTTCTTCTTCATCTCTGTCATTATGTCACTTTCAGTAACATTTAAAACTGCCCTGGAAAAGTTTTGTAATATTTCAGATTCAAGGGAAAATGCCTGGAAATTAAACGCATGAAGTTAGGGAACATTAAGAAATGATTAATGCTAGGTAAGATGATGTGTTACGATATGATAAACAAGTACGAGATTTGTAATGAAGTGAGAAATCTTTTTTTTGTGAGAATGTGAGAAATGACTAAAATCGTATTAAAATAGTTGATTTTTTTAAAGTAATTTCAATGATTTATTTCTTGTAATACTCTAAAAGTAATTTAATATATTGGAAAAAAAAAAGTTTATTTGCAAAACTTCACAGTAAAACAGTGAAAATTTTCTGTTTATTGTAATATTTTAAAATGCAAAGCTGGCATTATATTTTACCATTAGGGAGCTAAAGAAGAAAAATCTCTTATCGTTTATCATTTCAAATGTTATATTTATGCGATTATAGTGATTTTTCATGAAAATATTCATTTTTCACCGGATCCAACCCATAAGGTCACAAGTACAAGATGATACAGATAACACTACATTTAACGCACTAATTCGACAATGGATCTATTTAATTTCTTCTTCAATACCTTCCACAGAATGTAAAATACAGCGTACAAATTATATAAACCCCAAAGTAAAATATACTCTAGTACACTATTATTTAGTTCTTTTTCCTATTAAATGTCTGTTATAATTTTGTTGGAGAGACTTACTATCTACCTTAGGTTAATTATTTATATTGCTCTAAGAGTGAAAAAAAGAGAAGAGACTCACGAATGCAAACCCAGGTGCTTGGATTATAGGTCCCAATTTTGTATATTCAGATCCGTACTTGGAAAGAAAGAGCTCAATGTAGGGAAGCTCATCAAATATAACATCTACCGTGCCATTGGACAGCACATTTTTGAAATCTTCAGCATTGTTGAGAGGCAATAGACTCGTTGCCGAAATGTTGTATTTGTCCATGATAAAATTCTTTACAAAGGACCCATATGGATATCCAACATGTTCTAATTTTGACAATGGTGGACGAAGTTGATGGAGTGTCAACCACGAGGACAATGTAGCAGTGAAGATTTGAAGTACCATGAAAAGCACGCTCAGCCACATAACAAGCACAACTTTAGAGCACTTGTTTCGCATCCGTCCTGGAATAAAAGAATAATACATTGACTGATAATTTGGTTACATGACATTTATTTTCTCTAATATGTTTCCTGAATGTTGATGTCATACTCCCCCTTTCTAATTTCTTTCTCTAATTTGATTACGTATAATGTTTTGATTGCATGCATGTCATGATTTAGCAACAAATAGTTTATATACCTACGGTTTCTAACATTGAAATGTGTTTCTAACATTGGTGCTAAAATGAAGATGCGTTCTTACATATTAAGTTACAGTGGTAATAAGAATAAAAATGTGTTGCTAACATTGGGATAAAAGGTATGTTCTAATGATTTTCACAGTAAGTTGCCACTATCAATAAAAGTGTGATCAGACACGTACATCTTGCTGTTTACATAAATTTATCCTTACTATCCAATCTAAGATAGCGCAAAGGAGGAGTAACCAGGCTAACATTTACGAGCTAGAATTCTTACGCAGTAATAAGTGCAGTTATGTTTTTTTTGCATATTCATCAAGTTCGGAAATTTAGCAAATTAGCTGTACGTAGTTGGACTACTTATAAGACACATTAAACTCTCTATGTATCTCGCAATAAGTACCTTCATTCAAGAAGAATGACGAAATAGGAAACCATATGACCATTACGAGTTGCCTATAGAACGGGCTTGCAAATTCGGGGTTGTGTTCACGAAATTCTAGAAATGCAAGTGAAATTCCGGTTGAGAAACATGCGAAAACTAAAGTGATCCATAGTCTTGTGGTAAAAGGCTTAAAGAATGTCCAAAGGGTTTGGTGCAAGTCACGTGTAGCACGCACAAGCATATATACATCAGCATTCAGATAAGGAATCGTGAAAGAGACGAATTCAGCTCTGGCTCCTCGCATAGTTATATCTCCCGCTATAGCCTCACAAGTCTGCAAGGTAGAAAATAGAAAGAATTCTAACGTATAAAGCTTGAAAACATCACAACGTTAATTTGTTGACATTTGTGTACTGATAAGATTTTTCATGAAAATTTAACCATAAACCTTAAATTTGCAAATCTATGGTATGAAGAATTAATTGTGTGTGGTTATGTTGAGACTTGAGATTGTATAAAACTGATTTAAAATGAGACCATCACAACAACACATAATCACATATCCATGAATAATCATGATGTACACGCTTATAACTGTGTGGATATGTTAAGACTTAAGATTGTTTAAAACTGATTTATATACTAGACTGCAGAGACCAAATATATATACAGCTTGTAAGATAAAGATGTACCTTGCCTTTAATGTGCTGTACTAGTTGATCATAGGTACCATAATTATGCCCTTTCTTATCGATGAAAGGTTTAAAAATAGGACGCACATTATAAGGTAACAATGTTAGGGCGTAGCAAAATATGGCTATGGAGAATCCATCTTCGACTTCATTTTGTTGGTTCACTTTAACAAATTCTGTGAAGCTTGTTCGTTTTGGTACCCACACAACTAGCGTTGGGCATGGACTTTCGCCTTGTTTTACTCTGTTCCAAGTCGGCCCTATAATGTCTTGTATAGACAAGAATATGCCAAAAGCACCCAAAAGCAACATGGTTAAGTTAAAAATTAAAGAAGAAAAACTATGTCCACAACAGCACTAAGGACAGGTCTCGAATATATGACCTTGTAACAACACCTACCTGCACATACATCTGCCTGTTGCTCCTGAATAGATCGTCTTGTGTGGCTGGATTTATCATGGACATTCACCCTCATCATTGGTTTTGTATAATGAACTTCTGTTAATACTTTGAACGCAGCCACACGATCAACCATGTAGTTAACACAAAGCAATGTAACAAAGAACACAAACAAAACAATGCACTTTTTTCGCTCCATGTTGTTGAAATATTGTCAAAAGAAAAAACTATTATATCGAGATTGAGTGAGTTGGCCTGATGATATTTGTTAACTACTTAACTTTATCTTAAATCTTGCACAATCACAATGATATGTTCCAATTTATAGGGCAAACTATTGCATTTCAGCAAGCAAGAGGACAGACATATGCATGTTGACCTGTTCAATTGTATGATATTTCCAAGAAAGACACATACTAAAACTGTTGACTTTTGAAAACCTGAAAATTACTCCGTAATATGTTTAGAAATTTACCATGGGTGCACTGACGAATCTATTGGTGCAGAATATCCACACTTTTGTCATATAATCCATAAATTCATGTGTTTTTGGTCTAGCCAAAATGTTCCTCACAGGTATATAACTTATTAGTCTGGGCTATACGTTATTAGGGGGTGTTTGTTTAAGCTTATTTGCGGTTTTATGGCTTGTTTGATTTTCGGCTTATATTTCATTAGTTCACTTTTTTGCTTTAATTATTTTAGAATTTTTCATCTTATGTAAGCTTATTATGACATGATAAGCTTATATAAGCCTAAAAGTTTCAAATTAAGCCACATAAAATGAGCTTATATATGAAACATAAGCCGAAAACCCAATAAGCCATAAACCCGCTATATAAGCATAAACAAACACACCCTTATTTGTAACTTCCGTTTAGAAATTAAAGTGTGCACGCTTCTAGGTTCATCTATGGTGTAACTAACAAATACAACCAAAAGGCACACAACCAATAATCTTGAGGTTCTAACCTTTAAATAACCGCAACGAGTCGATTGTTCTAAACTTTTGTAACAATAGCTAAATATATTAAGCGACTTTACTATTGATAATTATAACTAGCATGATTAATGTCAAGTTAGACCATCAAGTACATTATTTATTTATTTATTTATTTATTTTTGAAAATACGAATTATATATACAAATAAAGAGATAGCATATAGTGCATACAATTATTAATATACTTATAAAAAAATATTTTTATTCAAACGACTAACATCTTATTAATTATTCAACGCGACTGCCGACTAGCATCTTATTAATTATTCAACGCTT
This sequence comes from Artemisia annua, assembly GCA_014162995.1. Taxonomy (NCBI): domain Eukaryota; kingdom Viridiplantae; phylum Streptophyta; class Magnoliopsida; order Asterales; family Asteraceae; genus Artemisia; species Artemisia annua. Next base: position 48,933 of record LBNU01019777.1, read on the forward strand.
TTCATAGAAAAAATATCACTTATTTATCATTTCTCCATGTATTAACAACAAAATTCATTAGCTAAGCAGTGTTCCTAACGAAGACTTTATGATAACGCCATTTTATGTGCCTCATCGAATATTAAGGTCTTCCAGCCAATAGGGGATGGTCACATCATCACTGTTAACTTAGAACTTAAACATTTTCCTTTTTTAAATTAGTGATGCATACGTATCATTTAAGTAGGTTCATCACTTGGAAATTTCATAAAAGCTATATTTTGAAACACTAGTCGAGTACCCGTGCATAGCAACGGTTCCTAGCGACAGGTAATTAACGATTTGTGATATTGTGGTGAGTGTTTTGTGTAGCGTTCAAAATATAACGTGAACAGATCATAATGTAATTGCAATCGGTTGTACTACACGATAACTAAAGTCTAGAAAAAATTCTTAACATCTATCAAACAACATATAAAAACATTTAATGAAACTGAAAGCAAAACATTACATCAGTTATGTAATAAAAACTAACAACACACGTTACTCTTCGCGTAAAACTTCTTGATAAACGACATTCGAGCTGTAGATTCGTGCTTGACGAAACTCTTTGACTGGTTTAACGAATACCACTGTTGTTCTACGGGATATCCCTCTAGACAATGCCACATAAAGCTGGTCATGCGAGAAAACAGAGTCGGGCAAATAAACAAGATAATACTAAAGACTCATCTAGTCACTCTTCCCATTAATGCAATAAACATCTCATTCATAGATGAACTAATCAAATTGACTACTTAAACGACACATGGCTTGGTTAGATTCAATCTTATATTGATCTTCAACACTTGTAATACTTAGTTACTAAGTTAGATGATTCATGCATACTGAACTTAGAAGTATTGTGACTCATGCTAGACTTAACCTCCTCAAGACCTTATATAAACCCCCTCCCCCTCTTGTTGTCATCCAACACAAAAACAACACCAACACTCTTATAATTTATTTTCTACTTCAAGTATTCTAAGAGATTGAAGACCATAGTAAACTACATTAAATCCTTGCAAGTTTGGTGATCTTCTTGAATTTAAATCCATTTAAGTCACCAAACATCTCAACACAAAGTCCTTCAAGAATACAAAGGAGTAGAAGGATTTCCAAAGTGTGGAGAAAATTGCTCAATCTAAGTTCTAGTCCTTGTCTATTTGTCCTTTCTTAGTTGAAAGCCAAAAGTTGTAAGAAAGTCTAACACCCACTCTTGCTCATCATCATGTACATGTTTCTTATTCTTAATCTATGCTATATATGCTCTCTATATTGATATCATGACGTACAAAACTCTTAAAACAAGTTGAAAAAGCTTATATGTTAACTTATGAAAGTAAACAAGTAAACTAGTGTCTTATGCTATGAAAAACGACCAAACTAGAATAGCCATGAGCTTGGATAGATAATCTACAGTTATAGAGAATCTTATAAGAAAAACGTAGCAATTTGAATCACCCAAAACGGACACACAAGTCAAAAGATATGACAAAAAGAAATTAGCGAAACTGAAAAACCTGAATCTGCCAAATAGCATTCTGATCAAATTTCGGATTTTTTTCAAGGCCTTCTGCTCCGATTCATCAAAAAGTTAAAACACGAAAGTTTTCCAGAACGATGTTTTACGTCCACAGCTTGGAAACTCGGCCTGAAAACGCAAAATAAAGGCAATTTCCTACCATAAATTGTAAAACAGCTTTTGATATAAAAATTTGGTTTTTCACAAAGTTAGGTAATTAGAAACCATGTTGTTTTCGAGACTAGGTACTTACTAAAATAACAATCTTCATTCAAATAAACTTTCTTAAGTTATTCGACCTTTGGGATAGTGTTTTCACATGCAGTTTTTCACATGTGAAACAATAATCCCAACTTATAAAGTTTTCACAAATGAAATGATAAAACCTAACTTATGAGTTTAACACATATGAAAGCATACCTGTAATAACCATTGTGATTCCCTAATCATAACCAAACAACCTAGGACATCATAACTTTCATTTTACTTTACAAAAACTCAATTATGGATCTGAACAAGCAAAACTTATGATTTTCTATATCGATACTACATAACTAAGGAGCTTCATGTGAGGAGTTCATTAGCATTAAACGGATCGATGAGTTGCTGGATTTATGAATTAAAGTGTCCTAGCTCCTCGACCCTTTACTGCATGACTTCTGGATTATGATGGCCTGAACGGTAGTGCGAGATAAACTATAAATGTTTCACAAACCATTGCTATAAAACAACATACCAATTACTACACCATGATCAATATAAAGACATATATAGGCTCGTTTATGTTTTCTTAGACATTACTCCAACCAAAGTCGCAACATTCTATTTTAGGTTGCACGTAAAGGTTTCCCGACTTATCAATCCCATTTCGTAGAGTACTAAAACATCATCCAACTCACGGTGAGTCATAGCCCCATTTTTATACTTGTTTTATAAACTCTTTGGGGGAGATACATGCTTAACTATTTTATGACAATTTCGATTATTTGCAAACTGTATGTCTTACCTGAACTAAATGTTTATTTATGCTAAGTAACATTATTGTCATACTTAGAGTTTCTATATCATGGACCATTAAGCACTATGCATAGTGAACACGAATATTATGGTTAGATCTATTGGTATTAGTGTAACCATTAAGTTGACTCAATTAGAGCAAACAAGCACACTATATTTGAGAACACTAGGTAATATGACAAATCATGAATCATTTGTTGAGCTAATGGACTGGGTACGATAACGATCTAGTGGACTTGGTATGATCTCGATCTAATGGACTTGGTATGTTCTCGAGCTAACGGACTAGGTACAATTGCGAACTAAGCAGAAACTAGAATCCATAAACTATAAAACTTAAGGTTTCAATGTCAAAGACTAAGAGCATCAGAAACACTACCTACATGTGATATTGTATTTAGTACAATAGTCATCCACTCGAAAGTTATATAAACTACATTAGTATTTACATATACTTGCCACGATGATTTCTACAAAGTTTCCACAACTATTTCCACAAACTCTATGAACTCACCAACCATTGTGTTGACTTTTTAGCATGTATTTCAAGTCCATAATGAACGAGGTTGGCACGGAGGAGCACGGATATTCTAGAGGGCTATAAATTTTATTATCATTCGAAAACTCGTTTAATGTAATTTGTAAACATGGAACCATCTGGGACCTCATTTTGTAAACTCTGGTATTTATACAAATTCGAATGATAAATCTTTTAAAACGACTAAATTGGTGATCGTTTTCTACTATTCAACTATTGTGCCATGAAGTAACACCCAATTTGAATTCCGCTGCGTATTACGAAAATTGGGGGTGTTACATAGAACGAAGGAAGGAGTACTCAAAGGTTTAGTGTGGAGTTAGTGTCGGTACGACACAAGAACAACAACAACGAGAAAAGGTACAAGCGAAGGACTGCTTTGTTTCGGTGGAACGAAATCAGAAACGAAGAGACTGTTTTTGATTTGGCGTGGGTTACCAAGGCGTGGTAACAAAAAAATTGTGTGTAGGAAAGCTTTTAGATTTCAAAGTGACCGAGATCAAAACAACACACAAAGAGAAGGCAACGTGTAGTGTGGTACTAGGAAGATTTTTTTTTTGTTGGTGTCGAATATAAATAAAGTTCGGCAACAAACTAGAACAACACAAGGGGGCCGAGACTTTGGTTGAAGATTCAAGGGAGAATCCGAAAGCAACAAAAGAAAGAGGCTGTGGAAATTGTTTAGTCTCGTTGGGTAAAAAAAAACAACAACAACAACAACAACAACAATTCAACAACAATAAAGGAGAAGAAACCTTGGTATTTCATTTTGGTTCGAAGCAAAACCAGAAAAAAGGAAATAAATCCGTAAGGATTGTGGAAGTTAGGAGTCGAATTGGAAGAAAAGGAAAAGCAACGAGGCAAGGAGAAACAAGAAGGAACGAAGTGGGAATATCAATAAACGTTGGTGAACAACTTTTACTAACGAGGCAAGGGATACATCTCGTATTCACAACAATAACGAGGCACAAGTTACAAATTTTCTAGATTTCAATTATATTTAGAATAGTATAGATATATTAGTTTGTACTATTAGGAAATCCCGAAAACTATTATTGATCCCGTAGTATTAAGATTCCCGGTAACTACATACTTCCATATTAGAAAGATACCATACTAGGAAGAATAATTCCTTACGCACTAAAAGGTGAAGATAATAAACACCTATAAGATGACTACCGAAGAAACGTCTAACAACAACAATACATCAAATATTGTGAAACCCTTAACACCTATTGCACAATACCAATGCCCTAAGTTGAAAAACACAAATTACATGGTATGGGCTATACAAATAAAGGTTATACTAGAAGCACATGGTTTGTGGGAAACAATAGATCCTAAGGAAAACACAGAAGTAGATGATAAGAAAAACAAGGCAACAATGGCCTTGTTATATCAAGCATTGACCGAGGTGTAATTTTACAAGTAGCAAGTTGTAAGACGGCCAAGGAATTATGGAATTCTTTAAAGAAAAGACACGTTGGAGAAGAAAGAGTGCAGCAAGCACGGTTACAATCATTAGTGATTGGATTTAACTCACTTCAGATAAAGGAAGATGAGACGGTGGATGCATTTGCAGACAAGTTAAACGGCTATGTCACGAAGGCAAAGGAACTAGGGAAAACATTAGATGAATCACTTATACTTAGAAAACTATTAGACTCCACACCCGATAGATTCATTCAGATAGTAGCATCCATAGAACAAACTAGTGATCTAGACGCCATTACCCTAGATGAGATCACTGGAAAACTCAAGGCGTTTGAGGAAAGGATAAAACTCTGGAAGGGAGGTCAAGTTAAAAGCCAGGAGAACTTACTATTCGCACACGGTGAACACTCAGGAAGAGGAAAGCGATTTAGTAAACGCGAAGGTAGATCAAACTATTCACGAAGAAACTGGCGGAATAATAAAAACAAGAACAACTCACAAGAAGGAAACTCAAATCATAAGGGAAACACTAATAGGAATTCAAATAAGAAGGATTTGAGTAATTTAAGATATTTTAAGTGTAACAAACTTGGACATTTTATGAGTAAATGTAGAGTAACATCAACAGCTCAGGAACAATCTAACCTTATCTTAGAAGATGATGAACTATCACTATTAATGACTATGCACGAAACTGAACACGAGGAAGTGTTGTTGAATGAAGGCCAAATTCAACCAGGGAAATATGCTTCAAAGGATGACAGCATATGGTATTTAGATAATGGTGCAAGTAACCATATGATGGGAACTAAGAGTCACTTTAAGGATATAGATGAAAGCGTAACAGGACGAGTACGTTTTGGAGATGGATCATATGTACAGATAAAAGGAAAATGCTCTATATTGTTAGGTTGTAGAAACCAGGAACAGAAGGTAGTATCGGATGTATATTATTGATGAGTGTGTAAATACTCATCATTTTTGTCTTATCTGAACTGCTAAAACATCCAAAAACACCCAAATATGCATCAAAATACTGAAAATATCCCAAGGTTGTGTTTTATATGTTTTAGATGCAAAATGTTTGAAAACAAATGAAAAAGTTTGCATAATTGGCAGTTTCAGTCCCTCAACTTTCAAAACTTGTCAAATCTAGTCCCTAAGCATTAATTTTGAAAGAAAAGTCAACCAAAGTCTTTTGAAAATCACAAGTTGTCATAATTAGTCCTTTGGTGAAAAGTTTCATAAATTTACAATTTTAGTCCCTCTACTTTCAAAATTGGCAGAAATGGCCCCTGAGCAATAATTTTGGATGAAAAAGTCAACATGGGTCCTTGGAGTTCACAAAGTATCAAGTTTAGTCCCTGGGAGAAAGTTTTGAAGAAATTACACATTTGGTCCCTGAAGTTTCAGAATTGGCATGTTTGGTCCCTGGAAAATTCAAAAAAAATAGAAAATATCAAAATAATCCTTGTACTATTCATCCTTGGCAAGATTACACCCTTGGAATACTTTGGACAAGTTGGTAAAATCAGTCCTTACATTTTCAGAAATTACAAGATAGGTCCCTATAATAATTCTACAAACCAAACGGACCATTTGTTATTATCCCATAAATCCAAACCCAACACAAAACAGTCTAGCCCACCTTTTTTACACCTTGTCCCTTTTCCCCATCCCTTGGCCCATTCCTTTTCTTGGCCCAACAAAACTCACCCTGTTACTAATACCAGGTCAAACAGTCAACACCGCCATCACCCTTTCCCTCCCACAACACCACAAACCAGAAACCACCACTGGTTTTCTCCACCACCCCACTTGTTCCACCGCCCTCTACACTACCCACCTAACAGGACAACAAGCATTTAATGCTTCCTTCCTTATCACACACTAACAGGCCAATTTGCAGTCCACCATTTTTGGCGCCAAAAAGATTTAAAGGCTAGGATCAAATTTAGCCATCCAATGGCTGAGATTGTTGATGGGAAACACTCAGAGGGCCCCACTTAACCCTAGAAGTCTCCTATAAGAAGGAAAAGAATCAGAATGAAGAAGGCAGTAGTTGTAGTATAGTTGTAGAGTGTCGTTTTAGGTTAATTTTAATTTCCAATTGTACTCTTTAATTAAAAATAGTTGTAATCAGTTCNCTCGATCACAAACGAGAACCGATTTACCATTTCACACCTCGTCGGGACTTAACGACCCGGGGAAAAACTATACTCTCGGAGAATACGCGTGGTTTGACTACTTTGACTATTCTTGGTTAAAGTTGACTTTCTACCGCGATCAGTGCTCTGCACTAACACAACAAATTGTTATCAGTCCACCATGTCTCATCCACAAAAGGACTGGCTAATCCAGGAGCAAACGACTCTTGGTAAAGATATATCAAATCCATTTATGGCTTACAATTTGCCAAAAATTGTATGGTAATCGACTCACCATATCCTAAACAGTGAAGAGTTGGCTAGTCCAGAAGCAAACGACTTCTGGTAAAGACAAATCAAATCCATTTACAGCTGGTGGTTTGCTCAAAATCACATTGTTATCAGTGTACCATGGTTCTTACTTGAACTGAAACATTTGGCTACTCCAGAAGTAATGGCTTTTGGTAAAGAGACATCAAATCCATTAAGTCTTCATAAAAGAATACTAGGGACTAGCAATATTTTAGTGTGGGGGATTGATGAGTGTGTAAATACTCATCATTTTTGTCTTATCTGAACTGCTAAAACATTCAAAAACACCCAAATATGCATCAAAATACTGAAAATATCCCAAGGTTGTGTTTTATATGTTTTAGATGCAATATGTTTAAAAACAAATGAAAAAGTTTGCATAATTGGCAGTTTCAGTCCCTCAACTTTCAAAACTTGTCAAATCTAGTCCCTAAGCATTAATTTTGAAAGAAAAGTCAACCAAAGTCTTTTGAAAATCACAAGTTGTCATAATTAGTATTTTGGTGAAAAGTTTCATAAATTTACAATTTTAGTCCCTCTACTTTCAAAATTGGCAGAAATGGCCCTTGAGCAATAATTTTGGATGAAAAAGTCAACATGGGTCCTTGGAGTTCACAAAGTATCAAGTTTAGTCCCTGGGAGAAAGTTTTGAAGAAATTACACATTTGGTCCCTGAAGTTTCAGAATTGGCATGTTTGGTCCCTGGAAAATTCAAAAAAAAATAGAAAATATCAAAATAATCCTTGTACTATTCATCCTTGGCAAGATTACACCCTTGGAATACTTTGGACAAGTTGGTAAAATCATTCCTTACATTTTCAGAAATTACAAGATAGGTCCCTATAATAATTTTACAAACCAAACGGACCATTTGTTATTATCCCATAAATCCAAACCCAACACAAAACAGTCCAGCCCACCTTTTTTACACCTTGTCCCTTTTCCCCATCCCTTGACCCATTCCTTTTCTTGGCCCAACAAAACTCACCCTGTTACTAATACCAGGTCAAACAGTCAACACCACCATCACCCTTTCCCTCCCACAACACCACAAACCAGAAACCACCACTAGTTTTCTCCACCACCCCACTTGTTCCACCGCCCTCTCCACTACCCACCTAATAGGACAACAAGCATTTAATGCTTCCTTCCTTATCACACACTAACAGGCCAATTTGCAGTCCACCATTTTTGGCGCCAAAAAGATTTAAAGGCTAGGATCAAATTTAGCCATCCAATGGCTGAGATTGTTGATGGGAAACACTCAGAGGGCCCCACTTAACCCTAGAAGTCTCCTATAAGAAGGAAAAGAATCAGAATGAAGAAGGCAGTAGTTGTAGTATAGTTGTAGAGTGTCGTTTTAGGTTAATTTTAATTTCCAATTGTACTCTTTAATTAAAAATAGTTGTAATCAGTTCCATTAATGTAAAATGAACCTTTGTTACCATTAATTTCAAGTTCTTAGTTGAATTCAGTGTTTGGCAATTTTTTTTTACTTAAAATCTCATTTAGCTCCTTTGTTGTTAAAACCAGTTGGTTAGTGGTCCTGTGAGTTCTCATAAGTTATTTATAAGCTTTTACAAGTTTTCTAAGCTTGGAAACCAGTTTTAGTTCATAATTCAAAAATTCAAGAAAAATACCAAAAAAATAGAGTGAAAATCAAAAAAATCAAGAAACAAGAAGGTTAATGCAAGAAGCATGCTGGAAATTGGAAGGCCATGGGTTTAGAACTCCAAGGGGAGTATTAGGATAGTCATTGGTCCTTGGTTATCTACTCTGTGCTTGGAATCCATTTGTAAGCCCTTTTTCCATAATTTGCAAAGTTACTGTAGAATAGGCTATAAGCTATTATTTCTGTGTTTTAATGTCCCTGGGGTAATTGTTAGTTATAATATTGCTTAAAATCAATAACTTGTTCTTTGATATTCATAGTTGCTCATATTTTCATTTTGATTGCTAAAAATAGTGTATTGATGTTTTTGAGTTCTAGTGGTTATTTGCTGCATATTTGCTGTTCAATTAGCATGTTATAGTGTTATTTCAGTTAACTTGAGCATTAGTAGTAGCTTGATAGTTAGAATAGATATTGTTAGTGTTAAAGCTTTGTAGTCTGCTTAGAATTGCATAGTATGATCATGTGGTATTAAGTGGTTAGTATTTGTGTATATGTGTTTCATTCAGTCCTTTACATCAATTTATGATCTTATTTGTTGGATTTATGGAGTGGATCTCATAATAGCCTAATAGCAGTTCATGTTCACTAGTTATAGGGGTGTTTGGATTTACTTTAATTTTGATGTTCTAGTTGTTAGTTTGGTGTCTAATCTGCATTTCTAGTTTCCTTTAGGATAGTATAGGTTAGTATTTGCTTTATATTGGTGGTTTACTCAGCAAAAGTCAAAATCTCAGTTAAATCCTTCTTTGTACTCACTGTCAAGGATTTTAGAACCCATAATCATTCAAATGGTAGCATAAGTTGTTAGGATTGCTTAAATTAGTTTCATTTTAACTTAATACATCATATTTAGTCATTAGGATCAGACCAAAGTTCATAAAAGTCAAAAATTCCATGTTTCTCAAAAAGTCAAAATTCTCGAAAAAAATTTCTGAATAAACTTGAGAATTTCATCTAGGGTTTAATATTAGCTTTTAGAACTTGTGCTTTTAGAAAATTGATATTTTGCTGCTTATCTTCTTTATAGTATTTTTATTTATTTTTTTT
>LBNU01019779.1:0-16427 GCA_014162995.1 Artemisia annua
CAATTAATCCCTATATCTGTTCCATATGGGGCTCCTTCTCAAAATCATCCACACGTTAAGATATCTAAAGCCTTGCCCACCAAAGCGTTCTCTGAAATTGTTCATTGCAGTGTGAAGACGATCGAACTCGTCATTACCCTGCACGCTCAAGTAAATATCATTGAACTTTTGACATTAACAGTTCATTCTTCTTTAGAAAGTGAAGTGTAGTGAAGAGCCTAGTATGTTATGTGATGCTTTATATAGGGGTGTTTAGAAATTCAAATTTCAACAACTGAGCGGGATAAACGTTTAAATTTCAAATTTAAAAACAAGAGCAGGATATTCAAAAACTAGGTTATTTAAAAAAAACGTGTGCATAAACATTTAATACAGCGTGTGGAATTGAAATTCAAAATTCAAATTCAAAAAAAAGCGGATAAATGTTTGAATTTCAAAATCAAAAACAAGAGCGGGATAAACTAAAATTTCAAATCCAAACAACGGCCCTATAAATAGCCATTCCCAGGTACTCACAATACACCCACAATTCAAACAAAAATCATACATAATTCACAAACAATTCTCTCAAAACAATGTCTCACAACAATTCACCAGATAATGAGTCAGTTTACAACACCCCACCCAAGATCTTTTCCCTGTATTCCCATACGACAATCAACCACAAAACTATCCATCACAAGATCTTTTTCCCGTCTTCCCATATGACAATCCACCGGTAAACACTCCACCGGAAGTTCTGTTTCCACCGGTAAACAACCCACCAGCAAACAATCCACCCCACTACAATCCACTGAAAAACTATCCACCACAAAACTAACCCAATGCACGTGCGTTGACTGATGAAGAACTGTATGAGCAAGATATGCAAGAAGTGTTACAGGTGGAAGCAGAGGAAGAACGTGTGGCAAGAGATCGTGAGGAGCGAGCAAGAGCTAAACAGGATCGGAGAAACCGTCGAGCTATACGGCGATGGGGATTGGGATTACCCCGTGTGCCATCGAGTGAGGACGATTCCAGTGCCTCCGATTCAACTGACGAGGGCTATGTCACAGACTGAATCATTTACGTGATTCGTAATTTTATTATCGTATGGTAGTTTAGGGTTTTTAATTTTCGTTTCTTAGTTTAATGTTGTAATCGTTGTTTTAATTTCCGTTGCTTAGTTTAATGTTTTAATTTCCCATGTTTAATATGCTTGCATTTACAACACAATTACATATTATGTTACATTTTCACAACTTACATTTTCACACAGTTTTTAGTAAAATTCCGGAAAAAAAGGAACCGGTAAATAACCGATAAAAAATCTGAATCTGAACATTTATAACCGAAAAAAACGAACCTGTAAAAAACCAATAAATACCGATTCCGAAAATTTATAACCGAGAAAACAGATTCCGAACATATATAACCGAAGAAAACCGATTCCGAAAAACCGAAACCGAACCGAAACTGGTTATTCGAAAAACCGGTTTTTTTATAACCGGTTATTAAAAAACCGAAAACCGAAAAAAACCGATTTTTTTGCACCTCTACTGGCAAGGAAAAAAAAAACACACATTCGTAAGTTGTATTTTTAGTTGGGCCCTTAAAAAAGAAAACGACTGGGCTCAAAGTTGAGTAAGAGACATGGTCCAAATAAAATTATAAAACATGTAACCTAGCACATCGCCCTCCTTCTTCTTCCTCAAAACTGCTGTTGCAATTACCAGGAAAGCATTTTCTTGCATTATTTTCTTTTTCCAGCAAAGGTAAGTTAGATTGGGTATGCACTCAAAATTTTCATCCATTTTAAAGGGTGTGCACTCACAAATTTTCAGTGTAAATTGTTCTTACTTCTGAGCAAAAAAAAAAAAAAAAAAAAATTACATTACTCATGCATACCCTGTGTTAATGCTAGATCCGCCCCTGGATGGGAGGCTGGTGGGAGATGGTTTTGTGTAAAATTGAGGATGAGAGGTAAAATAACTGGATAAAGGTATGCGAGTGCAAGGATACAAGGCATGCACATACACAATAATTTTATGTGTCTGGATTAAATTGATCCAAGTACAATTCTGCTTCCAATCCATATAAACTGTGTGTAACCAAGTGCGCAAACAAGAAACAAAGGAATATGTGGAACTTATACTTTAACGCAGAATAGTTTTTTTTCACTAACGTGCATAATAGCATGTTGCATACTACCACTGCAGATGCTACATACATAAGAGAAAGCTGCAGCATGTATCAATATCACATGCACGTTATAATAGACAAAAAAGAAACGACACCCACAAATAAAACTTCTTGAAGACCACACATACGCTAATAAGGGTTTCTAACTGGCCAAAATATGTAAATTTTTTCATTTATACCCATTTCCGACCAAAACAAACAGATGGAAAACAATTACAACCAGCTAAATTCAAGTTGAGCTAAAACTCATATAGTATTACCAGTTTCATGAACTCATGAACTAATGGGCAGGAATTGTTTGGCATCCAACAATTTTTTGGACCAAAATGGTATATAAACGTAAATACACGGATGGCAACAAAGAACCCTCGATATATGCCTATATGGGAAAGCTTAATATGTGATGATTACTATTTTATTACCTCATCCTATGCAACTCCAAGATAAGAACCGAATCGAAATATTATTAAAAAGCAAAAATGTTGCATATGCTCGACAAATAAAAGAACCGAGGTACTACTATTTTTACATCATGACAAACAACCAAAAAAACCTTAAAAAAGAAGGTTATTAACATATTAAAATGAGTATCTTGTTATTCAGATCATAAGAAAATTCCGGCACACAAAAATCGCATCATTTCATAACTCGAACTAAAGATGATGCTAGTTAAATATGATAACCTAGTGAAGGATACATATACATTTGAATAGGGAAAGGAGATCTAGGAACAACCAAAACACCTGCGTACCGAAAATAAACCTGATGATGTGGGTGGGGGGTCTGTATCAGGCATGTTTCGGGGAAGATGTCGTAAAAATGCTTTCACTGCTCCATCAACCCCGTCCTCATTCTCCATGGCCTTTGCAAGTTCTACGGCTCGTTCCTTCACCTGCATAATTTCTCCCCCGTCATTTTGGTATTGTACTCTAAGCCTTCTTATTTAAAGAACTGATATATGTAAGTGCCTAACCACATGGTCAACACTCGGTGCATAAAAATATGTTGCAAAACTGATTATAAGACTTTGCCTAAAATAAATCTAAAGATGGTTGGTGACGTTTTTGGATCTGTTAGTTTCCAACTAATTTACTTCAAATGAGTCAATTCTGGTTGTGAAGCATCTCAAATGGGTAACATATGAAACTTACCTAGCAGGACAGGTCAACCTAGTTGAAAGTTGCCGAAACATGGAAAACTGTTTTTGTGACTTAATTAGAACATTATTTACTCATTTTAAAGAGATGGAAAAAAGATGTTTCTGTGGGCCAATCTGATCCAGCCCAGCCCGTCCTAAAATGATCTGATTCAACCCAAGCCCTTTTTTTAACCTATTTTACCCATTCACATTTTTTTCAAAGTTGTCAAAGTATAACGAAAGATATTTTATGTACTAGTCTTAGGGGGTGTTTGTTTAAGCTTTATGTATGCTTATGAGCTTATTTGATTTCGGCTTATATTTCATAAGCCACAATTTTCCGGCTTACTTTGAGACTTATGGGTTTCTATAAGTTTATTATGATATAATAAGCTCATGAGTCTCAAAATGAGCCAGAATATTGTGGCTTATGAAATATAAGCCGAAATCAAATAAGCTCAAAAAGCTACATATAAGCTTAAACAAACAACCCCTTAAGACAAGGCGGATTGAAAATTTATAAATCAAAAATTTACACTGGTACATAATAGGACCAGATAATCATGACATCTTCAAATGATTGAAGTTAATTACCTTGGGATCTAGCATAAAGTTAATTGCATCTACCAACTTGGGAAGCGAAAATTGATCAACGGGTATAGGTGAAGGCCCCACGCCTCTGGCATGAACTCGTTCTCCCCAAAAGGGTTGATCACCAAAGAATGGTACGATCGTTGTCGGGCACTGAATAGTAATTAAAGTGAAGAAGAAAGATTTAGAAACAGTAAATTAGAGAGAATAAAGTGCAAAGAACTTGTTAAGACTGTTACCGCAGCTTTGAGACCAGCAGCTGTCGTTCCAGCACCTCCATGATGGACCTGGTCACAAAAAGAAAAGGTTGACCCGCAAGTTTTGTTAGTGAAAACAAGTAAAAGAGAGATAAACACATCATGATGTCTAATTCAATTCTAGCTTTGTTGTGATTAAAATTAAGGAGAATTTCTATTTTGTACATCTAAAACTAGATTAACTATGGAAATAGAGGAACTACGCTTGCTGAAAACTGAGTCTGGGACTGGATATACAAAAAAAACAGTCAATTTTGGTTTGCATATTGCCAATAATGGTTCAAACGGGAAAAAAGAAAGTAAGCTAAAAATAAAATAGGTATGGGCTGAAAGTTTTCCCTAAAGGGTATTTAAATGCTTACAAACAAGAGTAGTCAGGTCAAACCAACCTGACCGGTACTTAAAGTTACCGATTTACCCGAATCAATTTTGGCTCGTAAGAAAAAGAGAATGTAGTAATATCAATAAAAAATAGACAATGGATCTCACCACCGATGCACACTGTAAGAAAAGCCAGTCATGAGGGATGTTGTCCAATGAGTATATAAAATCCTTGGGTTCTGCCACTGGGGAAACAAAGATTATAGCCAAGTTAGACACGTTCTGATATCACGTATTTGACAACCTGCTATTGATGTAGTCTTATAAACCAAAACAGAAATTACAAGCAATATAATGTAGTGATACATATATATAGTCATAAAATGCAAAAATTAAGGGAACATAAACTTACAGTTGCCAAGACCACCCCATCCTTTGTTGATGATTCCCCTTTGTCCAGTTGTTTCTAGAGCTTTAACAATTATTTGCGTCATTTTCTCAGGCTCTTGAACAGGCTAACAGAAAAAATATATATTTATATATTAAAAATTAAAAAAAAANAAAAAAGCACCATATTCAAATTGGAAATGTAACAAGATACAGTATCTTGTTATTGCTTGTCTTTTAGTACAAAAAAGACTGGCATAGGAGTTGCTTTTAATTTTCTATAGACATTGGAAGTAAAAACTGGTGTCCATGCGTGGCTTTTGTTATTTTTCCTCTCTTTTGTACAACTGTGTGATTTATTTTTATTTTATAGCTTCCCTTTCTTTGAACAAAATAGTCCTACAAGATGTGCTCAGACATTTTTGTTTCCAATCATCTTTTGAAAATGCAGGGAAAGCAAGAAAAGAGCAGAACTACATGAGCGGATTTAGAGACTTACAAGACTACCAAACCCAATGTAAATGGGCTTCGGACCAGCTTTAAGCCACTTAACAAGTTCCTCTGGAGGTTCATAGTTTGAAGCAAGATCAAGAAAGCAAAATCCCACCACATCAATCTTAGGTCCCCAATCTGCAAATGGAAATATGAAATCATTTTCAACTTTGATGATCGACATAAACCATATCGAAGCTTACGTATTTCTTGCAGGAGTTATCCCACCCCATAAGTGATAATAACATGAAACAAGCATAAGGAATAGAAGAGGTTCCAAAACCTACAAATATGCACATATGATCTGTATGTCTATCTCGTGAACAACTGTCAGTTAACTAATGCATAACGTATTTCAGTTTTAGTTTGTAGAAGTCTCAATACAAAGAATTCCCATGTGTAATCAAACAAATACATAGCGCATACATTCAGCAGTATGTCTACTACAGAGACAAAATATATCATGCAGCTTTAGTTTTTATTACAGAGGAACTGCATAAGAAAAAGATGACCACTTTAAGCAATATCCATTTCAAGTCACAAACTTCCAATATCATCCATAAAAACCATTGAACTTTCAACAATTCATAGTCAAGGTAATCTTGCAAGTTATAACTGGTTTCTGGTTTCAAAATGCCAGGCAGATAATCATTTCTTTTAAACAGTTTGCCAAACATTATTTTATAATGATTTGCGTTATAAATATGCAATAAGTAGAAAATCTCCCCCCAAAACTCAAGCCCACTGTTACGATTTCACATCGGCCAAGTATGGGATTGGTTGGTGGTTTATAAGTCTGAGTATCCCCTCCTCTTACAAGCTAGCTTTTTGGGCGAGTTCTACACTTGGACTTATGAACTGATACAAGCATAGTATGGGATAGGTTCCTGTCAATTGGTATTAAAGCTAGCCCTACCTTTCGAGGTTCCAGTACTCAGAGTGGTGGCCTATGGAGTGGTGGCTTGGACCCGAAAAAGAAGGGTGCCAACCGTGACCAACATAGCCATGACCAACGAGCTCGGAGTGGTGNGGTGTCCCCTCCTCTTATAAGCTAGCTTTTTGAGTAAGTTCTACACTTGGACTTACGAACCGATACGAGCCTAGTATGAGATAGGTTCGTATCAATTGGTATCAGAGCTAGCCCTACCTTTTGAGGTTCCAACACTCGGAGTGGTGGCTTGGACCCGAAAAAGAAGGGTGCCAACCGTGATCAACGAGCTCAGAGTGGTGGCTTGGACCCAAAAAAAGGGGTGCCAACCGTGACCAACGAGGACGTTAGTTCTTCAAAGCGTGAAGCGGGGGCCACTGGAGTTATATGTGTCGAGTGTGTCAATTGAAAGAAAGAAGAGAGACATGGCCTTATTTTGAGTCTTTCAGATTGACAAAACTCTTGTGGAGTATTGTTATGATCCCACATCGGCCAAGTAAGGGATTGTTCTTTTTGAGTGAGTTCTACACTTGGACTTATGAACCGCTACGAGCCTAGTATGGGATAGGTTCGTATCACCCACCCTCTAAATTTTACGAAATTTTATTTACCTTGTCTCTAATCTAAACAATTAAAACGTCAAATTGTTTTTATATTTGAAATCAAAATCTGCCAACTGGAGAAGAAATCCGCCTGAAGTACATCACCTTTTACCCAATTCCCCTTGATACATGTTACAATAAGCAAAGCTTTTCTACAATACTACGCTAACTAGTGAGGCATTTTTATAGTTTTCAATTCAAACTCAGCCAAGTAAACCACGTTATATGACTCTATAACGGATATTTAATGATACAAGCACCTGATATTAAGGACTCTATTACGGATGAACATTGATTGACATCAGTCTATATGAAAACTGTATGATCTCATTTACCAAAAAACTATTTATTATGACATGTACCTTTCGGTTTAGGAACGAGATGAGGACTCCATATATATCCATGTGGAATATCAGACTCTGAGCCTTGTGAACCACTCAGATATGTGACTGGCCGCAGCTTCAGTTTTTTCTTTCTAACATCATTTATCATATCTCGAATTCCAAGCCAGATCAAAGAATCAACAATCTGATATGATAGCTGCATTAAATCACACAAACTGAGAATTAGACCGAGTAAAAAGAAATATTGACAGAGTTGATTGACTAACATGTAATGTCAAGTAAATTACTTACTCTATATCCAGCTGATTGTTTTACACGGGATAGAGGATGAGGAAATTCACTAGTTGGCCTGGTGGTTAGAAATTGGAAGTCATTATACAAATGCAATTTAATAATCCTTATCAGCATGATATCTTGTTTTTAATGTAAGAAACTCCTAATTGAGTAACTGAGATAAGACTTACGTCCAAGGCATTGTGAAGAATATATGAATAGGTATTTTCAGTGCCTCTGCAACATGTGTATGTCCTGAAACAGTTATTAAAACATCAGGTCTATTCGACAGACTGAGAAGGCAAGCAATAACACCGAAACAATCAAATCTAGAAACACGAGGAATCCTTTCATAGGGATAGAAACATATCAATGAAAAAGGAAGAAGAAAGAATAGTTATCAAATCACGCTGCTAAAAAATGAAGTAACATGATTATGTGACAAATAATTGCAGCCGCGCAGCTTAAATGATAATAACAAGCTAACAACTAAACACGCACCATATGCTGGGGGATTGGCTATAATTGCCTCTGCTCTGAACGGAATACCAGTATCAAGATCAGGCTCTTTGCATGCTGGGAGTAAAGAATTAATTATATCCTTCATCTGACTTCTTTGAACAGGAATCTCAGAAGGACCCGAAGGCAAGAACCCTTTGTTCTTAACCATGTCTGCATCACAATAGAAATTGAAAAGAATGTGAGTTACAAGTGACTAGCTGGATATACCCCTATTGGAGACCTCATTCCCATGTATTGAAAAGTACGCTTTAATAATGTCAATAAATCTGTGACTACTCGCTACATAAGATTGTCCCCTAAAATTAACTAACTCATTATGCAGCACATCTATAAATGAATTATTGATCGTATCATCCAAACACTGTACTTATACATTATTTATAAAAAAGTAGCAACAACGTACATTCTGCAAGAACTTTGGGATCTCCGCCAAGCGGATAGAACTCCAATCCAGCAGTCAGGACAAATTCCTTAAAGTTTGAATGGGTAGCCAGTCTAACACGATGGCCATATTCCTGAATTAATCATGTATAAGACATCACTCGCATTCAGTAAACTATTAAAAAACTCATTTCATAGATAACATAAACAGTTGATTAGAAGATGGTTAACATAAGAAAATTAAGGGACCTGCAAACGCTTCGCAATTGCGACAAATGGTTGCACATCACCACGAGTTCCAACAATAAGCATTACTATCTGTAGTGGTGGAAAATATTGAGGTTCGGTTGGGTCAACAGGATCTTCATTGCAAGCATTTCGAGCATTGTCAGCTCCAGGTCCATAAGCATGAGGCTCAACATTTGCAGGTATATCGAATTCTACCGTTCCGTCATCTTTTACAGTAGCAATTCTGTTCAACAATTTGAGCTGCAATGTTTTAAATGTTCAATAGAAATCACAGACATGCCCGTGTAGAAGATCAAGCAGCTACATCAAACAAATATTATCAAGAACCGCATGTAAGAATCTATAGGAAGTACCGTATACAAAAAAAATTACATGCTAAAACTCCCAAAAATTCCTAACAAGGTAAAGTACTACATTTATTAAATCCATTACGCTAGCACTGGAATCTGATGCTTAAAAACACCCCTGGATTCATTTACCATGCAATTCCAATGCTTAATTATTATCGTATGTTAACAGATAATGTTTATGTTCACAAATGACATATCAAAAACACACATCTAAATGCAAATTATACGAGAAAATATTGTATCTTAATGCATTGGCCAGAAAAAAAACACTAAACGTTGACACTAATAGTGGCATGCTAACTAAACACATAAAGACAGTATTAAGAATGGTCTGAGTCACCAACTAAGGCCCCTAAATGACCAGTTATTGATGAGGCAGGTAAGGTTCCCGAGAGAATTGGGAGCTTTGCTAGATGTAACCATCCTTAAAGAGAAGCAAATAAGTACACTCATCGAATGCTCGTGGAGGAATGGATGTTATCACAGTATGTTGAACAAAGAAAAATAAAACTGAGAAGGAAAACAACATTTGCTGTTGCTCCATTTCCAGTCTTTACCCCATGTTTGAGCAAAGTTTCAAAATCACACATTTAAGGCATCAAAAGAGGAAGCATGTGATTAAGTTTTAGTTCTATTTCAACCTCCCATCTAATATGGATTCGTTCTAAGGAGTCCGCAAAAATACATGCACATATAGTCTGTCTGTGTGAGAGAAAGCAACGTACCTTCCGTTGAACAGATATGTTTTGATCAAATATTTGAGAAGCCTCTTCCACGAGTATATTGGTACGTTTAGGCTTTTCGGTTTTAGATTTCTCAAGCCTATGTGGGCTGGAAGGTGAGTCTACCTTTCCAGAAGTTGATATATCTGATGCTAATTTACGCAATTTAGGTGGATTGGAAGGTGACTCTAAGTTATTAGAACTTGATATTTCGGATGTTAATTCAGGCAATTTAGGTAAGCTCTTGCCATCTGCACAATAGATTATAGCCAAAATGAGATAAAAGAAACTTGTTGCAATATTGTCTCCTTACATTCATTACTTTAGTAAAGTAAAGAACAATTATATATTATGAACCAAAAGACAAAAATGATGCCAAACTGTGGCAACTCATATTAAGACCAACAACAGACCAAAATTTTGCAATAACAATCTTTGTGTATCTCAAAGATCGGAACATGTTGTGACACATTTCATCAATGAAAAACAGTAATGATAAGAGCTACAACACAAGTGATACGACTATTCGTCCCCTGCAATCTCCATTTCAACTCATTATTAGCCGTCCGCACAGCTCATTGATCAACAGAAAGCTCTTTTTCGGTCCTAAGCAAATGTCCGGCTTACTAATGATCAATATCAATTGTAAACGCAATATGCAGCCTAGGATTTGTCTACTTTCTGCTCTAGCAACCCATTTTCATTTATTCTAATTCGTATTCCACATTCTCCTGTATCCGCCATCTCATGTGCTAAAAACTCCCAAGAAAACTACTCTGCCTCGGTAAAAGTGCACATCCTTCGCAGGTGTAGATATATAATCAAATTCCTAACTAAGTAAGCTTGTGGACCAAAACTAACACTATCAACCTCAATTAACAATACGCGGTCACAAGTATCTTTCACTTTTCGAGAACCTAAAACTAAAACTACAGTACCTCTGGACCTAGTATCTTCAATCAACATCACATTATTTACAATATATATACAAGCATCTAAACTCCGAAAATACAGCGAATTACATTAAACCGCACATGCACACACTAGTTCCGATTTTCTATACAAACTAACAAATCAAGTTAATCAGAAACAACGCCTCATTACAATCTCCATTTCAACTAATAATTAGCCGTCTAGACAGCTCATTGATCAACAAAAAGCTGTTTCTAGTCCTACGCAAATGTTCAGCTTATTAACAATCAATACCGATGATAAACGCCCTATGCAGCTTAAGCTTCAACTACTTTCTGCTCTCACAGCTCAGTTTCATTTACAACATATATACGAGCGTCCAAACGCCGAATATACATTTCTATATATCAAATTACACTAAACTGCATTTAAAAATTGGCTAAACAATTCCGATTATCTATATCAATCAATAAACATTCAAACTATTGAATATATCAACTAAAACCGAAACCGCAGCTGAGAGCGTTCAATTACAGTAAACTGAAGTTTAACATTTACTAACAGAATCAAATAAATATCGAATATATAAACTAACGCAACAAGCATATATATATATATATATATATATATATATATATATATATATATAACATTCACCAACAGAATCACAACCTGAAGTATCAGTAACGCCGTTAACTACCGGACCTCCGTTAGCAGCAACAACACCGTCTCCACCGTTAACTTCAATCTCAAACTTAACAGAACTTTCACCACCACTATCCTGATTATTCTTCACCGGCAACACTTGAGCTTCATTCATCGGTGATTCAGATCTAACGAATATTCCGTTAAGTTAAAGCAGCAGGTATGTATGTGTGTGTGTGTGTGTTTTTAGAGAGAGAAAGTGAAAGTGAGGGAAGAGGACACGTTGTGAGTGAGTGGTGTGTGTGTTTGTGTGTGTAAATGAATAACGGTTGAAAGAACTGAAGAAGAAGAACGTGTACAATTTGTATTTGCGTGAGATGTAAGGGATGTTTTTGTATTGGATGTACAAGCTGGTGAAGCGTTTGTGGCGTGGGTTTAGTGGTTTTGGCTCTGTCAAGTGTTTTTACTTTGGTAAATGGGTTTGGTGTGTGTGTATTATCATTGAGAAATGATAAATAGACCTAAAATTAGACCTACAAATGGACCTAAAAACATGTGGCATAATCCTGATAGGTTGTAAAATAAGTGGGTCCCTGTCTGCAGCCATCAGAATGATGCCACGTGTCTTTAGGTCCACTATTAGGTCTATTTTTAGGTCCATCTATCATTTCTCATTATCATTAGTCAAATATATTTCAAAACCGTCCATGTATTTTTTTAAACTTTAGTCTTTCTATTAAAAAAATAAATATATTAAAGAATCCCCGGTACTTTCTTTCGAATTCGGGAAAGAACACTTTTAGATCTTTTTTCTTTTTGCAGGAAACAAAAGTGAAGCAATCAGCTTATTGATATCAGAAGAAACCCTTATTGATATCAGAAGACCCCACCGCTAAGCTAGGTTGCAAAAATGCCAGGTGGCACTGGTCGGCCGGGTATCGCCTAGCTATTAATCGATTAGATGGGGATTAATTGGATTTGAATTTTTATATATAAAATTATAAAAATTTGAAACTATATGCCCGATCTAGCAGATTTTTTTTCCGATTTGGTTTGATTTATGCCTGATTTGACCGATTTTTATATGTAACCGAGTTCGCAGATTTATTCATTTTTTTTTTCTGATTTAGCCGATTTTTATCCGATTAATCAGTATGTTGACCGATTTTTTACCAAACCGATTAATAAGGCCGATTAGTGAAATCGGGGCTGTTAATGCCAGGCCGATTTTTGCAATAATGCGGCTAAGTTGTTTACCTTGTTGACGGAGGAGAAGTGTGTTTGCTTTATATTGTCGTGGTTTATTTAGACAACACTCGTCGTCTCTATTACACACATAATCTTTAGTTTTATTACACGGATAGTCTCTATTTCTAAAATATGTTTTATCAACGTAAATAGTCTAAAAATATTTATGTAATTAAAACGAATAAAAATGACGAATGTGATTTTGGGTAAACCAAAAAGACAAAACATGTAATTTTTCCTTAGACAAATATTAATTTTGGGAAGATCAATCATTTATTGCTTAATTGTGTATATCTTCTTACAGAACATAGGGTTTAGAAAAACCGATAAACCGAGAAAATGAGCTGATATGTTTGATTTGAAACAGGACCGATAATTGAAGAACTCGAACCTGAAAATATCAAAATCGGAAAAGCTAGTTTATCATTGACAATTTTCATTTTATATATTAAAAGTTGAAGTTACCCGAATAAAACCACGTATATACATGTATAGTTTTACTGGGTGTGTTTGTTATATTAAGATGTTTTAGGTCTGAATCTGACTACCACATCTTACCAATAAGAGGTGGTTAGAAAGTTTAAATTTGAACGAAATAATGTTGTTTGTTTTTGTATAACTGTCCGAATGATTATAAGCGCTCGTTTTTGCAATTTATTTAAGTAACTTATGTAAATATGAAACAAGACTTTTTATCATAAATATAACATAGTTAATAAACCATCAAATATATTATATTAACACAAGTCTTCAATCTCTTACGAGTAAAAGGCAGTAAGACAAGTCTCTCACCTCTTACTGAGTAAGATGTTATATGTCTAACTGGGTCTGACTCAAAAGAAAAAAAACAAACAAGCAAAACATCTGCCCACCTCTTACTGGTAAGAGTAAGAGGGCTAGTAAGACTTTTTTTATAAAAACAAACACACCCTCAGTTTAAGTAGAAATTCGGGTTATGTTTTCTTTTTAATGAGTCAATTGGGTAAAAATAGTGGCGACTATAATGTTTGCAAAAGACACGCCAATATGCAACAAGTCCATACAGTTTGTTCAAAACACTCACTCTGCTAGTTAAAGCAAACTTTAGAAAAATGTGTCTATACCTTTGACTAATGGGGTGTTTGGAAATGGCTTATTTTCCGGGTTTATGAGCTTATTTGGGTTTAGAAAAACTCATAAGCCCCACTTTTGTCGGCTTATGAAGAAGAGCTTATGGGCTTCATAAGTTCAGCTTCACGAGGTCATAAGCCGAAAATGTTGAGCTTATAAGCTTTTCTATATCCAAATAAGCCCATAAGCCCAAAAAAATAAGCTAACCTAAACAACTCCCTAAAAAGCATCAATAAGATATAAACAGGTGTCCAGAATTGCTTATTCTTCAGGTTTATCACCATTGCAGCGTATGAAGCAAGGAATTAAAGCAACCCATATCAGAATTACAAAGCAACCCATATCAAATGTATCAAAACAAAAGAACCCATATCAAATGTATCAAAACAAAGCAACCCATATCAAATGTATCAAAACAAAACAAGTAACGCAGGTAAAGAGAAAAAATATATAAAAAAAAAAACATACCTTAAGGTGGTGAAGATGGCGGCTATAGGTGGAGATGACGACGGCTATAGGTGGAGAAGAAGGCGGCGTAGAGGTGGAGAAGAAGGCGACATGAGAGGTGGCCGGCCGAGGCTGGAGGTGGTCGACGGCGGGGTGAAGGTGGAGAAAGTAGGGTTTTGATGAATGNACCTTAAGGTGGTGAAGATGGCGGCTATAGGTGGAGATGACGACGGCTATAGGTGGAGAAGAAGGCGGCGTAGAGGTGGAGAAGAAGGCGACATGAGAGGTGGCCGGCCGAGGCTGGAGGTGGTCGACGGCGGGGTGAAGGTGGAGAAAGTAGGGTTTTGATGAATGGGGTGAAGGCGGGGTAAGAGATAGTCAGACTTGTTCACCCCCTCTTACCGAGTCAGACTTATTACATCTTACCACGTCTGACTCGTCATGAAAAAACAAACAACAAAAACATCTGACCGCGTCTGACTGGTAAGACGTCAGAGACAATCAGACATATTTTTTTAAAAACAAACACACCCTACTTCTATTTTACAATGATTTTAGAATCTTTATATTAAACTTGTAAACATTTACTATTCTTCCAATATTTAACTAATGTAATACATTTTATATTCTTGCAATATTCTTTTACTCGAATAAATAACTTTTGTTTGTGTCGGATGTTTTAAATGTAATTGTTCTGACGTAACATATTTAAAAGTTCTTTAATTTTGTTAATGTTGTTAAACTTTGTCTAATTGCATTTTACGTTTTAGATTATGTTATTGTTGATTCGATTCAACGCGATTTAATATCTTAAGCGGTTAACTATCACATGAACCAAGGGAAACTTCAAGTACCTGTATGTCTGATACCCGTCTAATATGATTCGATTTTGACTTTTGAGTAATAAAATAAGCCGCTGCCCCGTGAAGAATGGTTTATATTTATCAATAAATTAAACGAAAACTGTTACTTGAAGGTTAGAAAAGGTCTAGACGTGAACCATAGCATACATATAAAGACAAAGTAACGTTGAAAAAAGATACATGCTATAGCTTAAGGAACTCGCTTCGATGTCATAACTAGCAAATATTAGTGAGCGTTGAAACAAGTTATGAGAAAGGGCTTGGCTTCTTTTTCTTCTGAACGCCAACTAACTAACTCACATAGATAAGGATTTATTTGATTCCCCACAGGTTGGACCCAAAAACATGAAAGATTGACTTATTGAATCATGTTACATGTTCTTTAAAATGATACAAATACATGAAGACATGCTAATATGAATGTGTGCACATCGCACAAGATTAATATGTGATTGATATGAGATATTGGATAATTGAGACTTTCTGCGAGCCAAGTTTTTATTATAGGAAATATTGTTGTAAAGATGCATCAAAGATGCAGTCATCGATTATCCTGAGAGGCCACAATTGCCGCGAGCAAACAAATTAATGACGAGGAACACATTTTTGTTATGCTACTAATACTTGTACTTGCTCTGCTATTCTAGCCCATCCTGGCTGAGGAAGAGTTATGGGCGCGTAAAAAAATACGCTGATGGGGGGCGTTCGTACTATGTGTAATGCTTAAAGCATTTACGAGAACTAATAAATAAAAAAGGCCATTCCATTTTGGGCCTTTTGGGCCGGTTGTAAAGATAAATGAGCTATAATTGTCAGGGATGGCTAAGTTGGTAAAGGGCACTGTGACTATCATAATCAAAGTATGAGAGGTTATAAGCTCAAGCACTGCTTGGTGAACAAACCTAAAGTGATTATACCAATCTCTAGAAGAGAAGTTGACAAGCTTTACCAGGTGTAAGTTTGTCCAACAATATGCATAAACAACGTATATTAGTCAGGCAAAGACCTAAACCATAGTTAAAATAAAAGATGAATGCGTCATATACAAGAGAGTCAAGTGAAGATCCTTCGACTTCACGTACAATGCACATGAATATAATTTGATAGTTGAATGCGCGTAAGTCTATAAGATGATATTTGAATAAGTTGTATGGTAAATTTGACGTGTTCTCAATTTAAGCAGGGCTTTTTCGAGTCTTGTCAAATATATCATGAAATAAGGGCATGCCTCTTTTGTGAATTGTGAGAGTGTTGTATCACCGTTACTTTTTAAAATTTAAGGGACGTGCCTACTTCTAAGGTCTCTTGGGACCGGATCACTGGCAGATCAGAGCAACCCAAAAGGCGCATCGCCACACCTTTTTTGGGTTGTGACACATTCACCCATACTCATACTCAGGGATGAAACTTAGAAGGGATCGAGAGGACCCCCCCCCCCCCCCCCCCCCCCCCCCCCCCCCCCCC
>LBNU01019780.1:4087-50789 GCA_014162995.1 Artemisia annua
CTTTGAAACTCTCATTTTTTGGGGGTTGTTTGAATAAAGACGACTCGTTGTTCAATATCAATATACATTATTAAAAGAGAGAATATAAAAACATTTCCTTTTTAACAACTATTAAAACATAACATAAAGTAATTAGTAATTCAAAGATTATAAATTTAATCGTTATTAAATTATAATTCGTTTAGTAAAAATTGATGTTTAAATTTGTAAACGTTCTTTATTAATATGAATGTAAGTTTATTCGAGTTCTATATTTAACACCGGCTGCCGTTGGCGTTTTCTTTTTGTGTGTTCTCTTTGGTCGTTGTCTTGTTCATTAGCATTTGGCAGTTTTGTTCTGATACAAAATTTTGTGACTTCTCCACTTCCTGTCTTTTAATGTGAAGATTGTTTTTGCAAAATGTTATTAAATGACCTCATATTATATTTAATAAGTAACATATTATTATTTAATTAATGCATTATACAACATTTTTCCCGATAACAACTATAATATCGAATTTTTGAGGGGGCATTCATTGGTTAAATCACCTAATATTAAGTTGACGACATGATCAACCATGATCCAACTTCAAAGGAAATAATCTTTACCTCGTGGATATGTGTTAGGATACATTGAAATTCTACAATTTTTTCTCCTTTATAAACTTCTTTTGATTTAAGATTCTCCATTGTTAAGTTCATTGATAGTGTGATAGATATTTTTTATTATATCTTATAAACTTACATTTCAATATGTAATATCGACTAATTTTCAACAATAATATGCAAATATTCAAGTCCGCAATATTCCACGACGTAATTAAAAAAAAATGACATTAACACACCGCAAGAACAAAATAACATTTTATAGAGCAAAATATTAAAATCAACAAGTGTTAAGTAAAATTATTGACTTAAAAATATATGCTCGTCACATTATTTTCATAACATTTAATTGCAACGAATCAATATATGTAGGCCCGTTTCATCGGTATTACATGAAGGTAAATATGATGTTTAATTTGTAACGTACTATAATAGAATGTAAGTATCACCCACCCGGTTGGCCGTGACGCTTGTTGTTCTTTGTTGTTGTTGTGTTTGTGTTGTTTCTTGTCGTTGTTGCTTCATTGGCCTTTTGCATGTTTGTCTTGATTTACATTTTTGTACTTCTCATCTCCTTCTTTAAATGGCTTCTTGACGTGTTTACATAAAACAATTAAGATAATGTTACGTTAGTAAACTAATACAAAGTTAATCAAAGTAAAAATGTTCGTGCAAGCCAAACTTAATTGATAAGGACAACGATTGTGTAGGATTTTAACCATTAGAGAAGGATATGTTACTACCAAACCCCTAAGCACCACTTTGCCACCATTGGTTATCACACCACAAAAACACGAAAACAATAAATATATATCAATATGATTTAATAAGTAAGACGTATGGATGCACTTTACTTTTTACTCATATAAGGGTTGTAAGGCCCCAATGTGCACGCGGGTGGGAGAAATTTTGTTTTGTTGTGTTGGTGTTTTGACACCATTTGTATATAGTTGATAAGAATATTTGTAACTTTCATGGACGGGGAAAGGTAAATTGACTAACCAACTAATTGTGTGGTTAATTATTATTTCCATGAACATTTTTGGTTGTGTATTTCTTTGAGAGTTAAGTGCTAATAACATGTTGTAACTTACTACTTTTGGGCACGATTTCATGCAAAAACATATGTACCGTACAACAGCATTGTTGAATCATTACTTGAAGGCATATTTGAATAATTCAACCTTGAAAACATTTAATAAGGTGGTTTTGATTTATAAAGACACCTAAGTTTTACACTTTATATATAAGATGCTCCATTAAACCCTATTCCATACATGCTTTAAAAATCGATGAGACAAACTGGCACATAACAAGCAATTATATTATACCCAATAAATTTAAATATGGTTTCAGATTTACCCTCATTCACTCAAGTTAAATTATGAAAGACGAACTCAAACTGAATTTAAAATGTATTGACCAGACCAACATGGCCGTAAACATAAATCAAACAGGACCCTCTTCCTTGTCGTCAGACTATACGTTTTAAATATTCAAATGATCACTAGAGCGTGTATAAAACGTGTTGAAACTAAATAATAAAGAAGAGGAACAAAGAACAAAATAAAGATCAAACATGAAGAAGTTATTATTATCTCTCTATCGGGTATGTATATTATATATTACAGGTGGAGTATTCAACATTACATAAACATATTAAGACACTAACCATTAAAATATAATGGACACCATCCATATTATCCATAACGATATTTTTAGTTAAAGGAAAATTTGGATCATAACTAAAATAAAAAAGAACTCGAGAATACATTGGCTCAATTCCTATTGAGATGGTCCAAAATAATTAAGTGTGGTGGCAAGTGCCTAATCATTGGCCTAATTACTAAGTGTTATTACTAATAAATAATCCAACTAATTTCATCCGTAATCATGCCTAAGTAACTATTAGTGGGGCCAATTGTGATGCACTAACCAGTGCCTTAAACTTTTTAGTAATTTAAAAAGATTTTTTTTTTTTTTTTTTTTTTTTTTTTTTTTGGGAAACAATGGGACAAACGGTCAAATTCATAAATGTTCTCGTCGTATTCATCATTATCCGATTCGGTATAAACAAACCGAATAATTATCTTTGCCGAAACCATTGATGCCATCATGCAATTGTTTGAGCCGATGAACCCGAAGTGATGCCGAGGCAAAAAAAACCCACGGTTTGCCATACCACCCTTAGGAGCAAATATGATACGTCAGATATTTAATTTTATAAATTACACTTACAAATAACTTGATATATGAATGTCCAATTCATTTTGCTTATAAATCTTTTGTCTTTTATTATTTTTATTTGTTGTTTACGCTCCCCAATTAGTTGTACAAGCCATCGTGTGAATATAAGTTTGTAACTCTTTTGCTTAAACATTTCTCAATAGTTAAATTGGACGACATGCTTTTCTTTGCTAGATTTCAAATGGCTTTTTTACAGTTTAAATACGAATTTGCAAGGAGTTTTTGATATTTTGTAGCATCTTTAATTTAATATTTCTATTTACTTTTGAGATAGTAACTCGTTGAATCAATTAGGTCAAATAATCTTTTTCCTTCAAAACAATTTTTTTCAATAAAACTCGTGTGCAAACGTACTTTTTGTTCTCTGCGAACCTCTCTTAATAAACAATGTGACAAAGTTATGTTCTTGTTCCACTTTACAAATTTGCTGGGCAGAAAAATAACTTGCAAACAATAAATAACGTTCCTTAGTTCCACCACAGCAAGGACAAAATCGCGATTCTACCTAAGATCGTTTTTCATCTATCGCCAGATCGGATCGTAAAGATCGACATCGAGATCTGTAAGAAATCTAACAAATATGTAACTTTTTCTAACAAGATTGTTTAGTTTTATATATCCACTATATAAATTCGATCAGAAAATCATCCATATATCCAACCGATTTAAATCGGATACGAATGAAAATTAAAGATTCAAACGTGCGTGCTAATCTATAATGTTAATTGCCAATATATTTGCATTAGTTCGTCAATGATCGCATGACATTTGGTTACAAAATGAAATACGGAAACGAGTCATATTTTTATAGTTATTTAATATACCCTAGCCTAAATGACAACTGCCCAAAGCATTTAATTCATATTTTGTCTGTTAGTTAGAATAAGAGCAGTTTCCATTTCCCAATCGTCATTTTGCTAGTTTCGATTTTAGGGTGTCTTTTATTGTTTTACTTATGTTAATTGTGATATTGGGCCATGTCTATGCGTAAAATTGGGTCAAGTCACAAGTGAGCTTATTTTTATGTTTAATAATAATACTTAAACTTTTTATTAGGATCGGGATCGATAGCGATCCTACGATCTTACTATCTATCTTACGATCTTACTTCGATCCTATGCTATCTCCAATCCTACTCCGATCTTGCAAGGTTTTCTTGTGTAACATCGTAAGATCGTACGATCCTACGATCAAGATCGCAATCTTGATAACCATGCCACCAATTATTACGGGGGCCACATTTGTTAATACGGAGGCAAAAATTTTGCTCAAGCCATGGAATGACGCTTCCAATGAACTAATTGGATAACCATCATGACCACCAAAAGCTTTTTCACTCGAAGAAACATTAGACTACTGCTAGTGGTGACCACATTTTCACAAAAACAACCCCGTCATGTCAACTCAGCTTTCTCTCTCCACAGCTCTGTTAGCTAATAAGGCCTATTGGCCGGCCCACTTGTTTAGGCCCGTTTAATAGTTAGGGGTTTGTCTGAGTCTTTAATGTGTTGTAATGTTTAGTTATTTAGTGAATCTGATCATTATATTTTCAGTATTCCTTTAATTTCTACATAGCATCAAGAGCTAGGTCAAAGAGGGAAAAAAAAAAGTTTGTTCGCTTGTTAACAGTTCTTGCTGTCGACTGAAAAAAGAAAAGAAAACAACATCTAGAGGTTTGATATGTTCGGTTTTGTACATGTCAACTTCGTCACATATTTTGTTCAAGTAATCTTATCATCAATCTTGATTGGATGTCATAATTGCTAAGTTTTTAGTGCGACGGTGATTGATATTAATAATTGTGTTTTAGTTTAATATTAAGGTGTAATTGTTTTGGAAGGAAGCCAACGTTGGGTATTTGTTTCGCTTGGCAAGAATTGTTTAGTTCCTGTGGTTGATAGATTGGTATATCAGTGGTATATTTAATTTGCGATTGTTAGTTGTTTTGTTCGTGGTGGTAACGAAGTTCGCATTAGTAATAATATTGGTATTGGTAATTTGGTATGGTATGAGTACGGTAACCAATTTGAATTGGTAATTGGTTTTGTATTGGTGGTGGTGATGTTATAATCTTAACTAATCCGACTATGTCTTGAGTAGTTATGTATAGCATCTCGACATCAACAACTTGTTTTAGTTTTACATGTTGTTCTGCATCTGGTTCCGCCTGGTTTTGTCAGAATCAATCAATCTCTCTGAATCAATCTGCATCTGTTTGTCTGCTGATGTCTCTCTGAATATAAATATGAATCTCTCTGAATATAAATATGTCTGTCTGAATCTGCATCGTCTACCTATGTTCGGATCTCTCTGTCGCAAAATATGCATCTGTCCGTTTGATTTCGAAATTTTCTGTTTGACAAACTCTCAATGTTTACCGCTGCAGCATTGCGAGTTTGAGAGGAGGTGTTAACTAATAAGGCCTATTGGCCCGGCCCACTTGTTTAGGCCCATTTAATAGTGAGGGTTTTGTCTGTGTCTTCTCTATTTAATGTATTGTAATGTTCAGTTATTTAGTGAATCTGATCATTATATTTTCAGTATTCCTTTGATTTCTACAAACTCCACCCCAACCACGATTAGCTAGTGGTGTGGTGACCACAAAAGTGATCACAACTTTTTTTGTTTGAAATAGGCAAAATTGCCTGCAACATCCAAAAAGTAAATTACAAACGTTTAAAAAATGGAGTGATATGTTGCAATTGTTGTGGTCAGCCAAGCAACCACAAGTTTGAAAAGTTTGCCAAGCGACGCGTCGCATTTACCTTGGCTAGGGGGAGAACACGTTGCATTTTTGTGGTTGTGGTTGCCAAGAGACTCCAATTAGCATCAGTCTTATATTTCCACAAGGTATATATCGATTTCCCGGTGTGTAAACAAAATAAGTGGAAACCACAAAAAGAATCTGAACACGCTTAGATACATAAAAAATTTGCATCTTTCGGGATGAAAACACTAAAATGTAAGATATCTCTGTCCATAAGAAAGGTATTTGAGCACACTAAGACACATAAAAAATTAGCATCTTTCGGTATGAAAACACTAAAATGTAAGATATCTGTCCATAATGAAAGGTATACTTGCGAGAGAGAAACTTAACCAAAAACCAACAGTTTTCATTCGTCACTTTTGGTTTTCAACATTTTCATCGAACTGTTTAGAAAGTTACATGTCATAGGCCGTTAGAGATAAGTATTTCAAGCAAAATTTCCTAAAAAATCCCCTCTTAGCTTAGCAAGACTGAGCGACTTACCTTGCAGCCTTTATAAAATGAGCAGCTAATAATTTTGAAACACTGAATCCAATGAATGTGTCGACATCAAAGAGCTCTTTCAGCTTGTCATCGCACAAAATTCTTCTTTTGTCGGAGGGATCCTTCAAGAGCAAGAACAAAATGATACAATTGTTATAGTTTAGTAAAATACCAGCTGAGTTAAAATTAACTTATTTAACATATATGATAAATTACAACCCTTCCTAATTTTTGGTAAAATTGTTTGCAAATTCGAACGGGTTTGTAAACCATAGTAAAAGACACAGGTAAGATGTATATACGAACGCATGTGACTCAAATCTTCTGTTGTTGCATAATCTTTTGCTTGAATATTGTTTGTCATTATAATTTCTAGAGATGACACAATTTAACAGGTAAGGCGTAGATACCTGTAGATTATTTAGTTTAATGTAGTCCCAGATTCTCTTAACGACATCTGAACGTGCCAATGCATTTTCACCTGTTCCAAGAAATTTCACTAGAGCTTCTGAAAGTGGAATTGGAGCGAGGATACCAGAGCTACCAGAACTACCGGCACCCTTTTGCCGCTTCTCCTTTCTTTTTGGCTCTTCTGAATCTGCAAGACATACTAAGTGAGTTACTGATTTATGTTTTTGTTTGTGACATTGGTGTGGGCAGTGGGACCATAAACATCTAGCTTCACCATTAGGTGATTGGAAAATTAAAAATGCATCCATCACATACTTCTGCACTTATATATACAGTAAATCATCCCGTACAACTTTAATCTAAGTGCCTAACATTGACGATTATTTCGAGTCTTTCTTTTGTCTCAATGGACATCTAATTAAGTTAATTTTACTAAGATGAAAAGTCGAACACTAACGTAAGTGATATGATTGTCAAAGTATAAGCATGTCTAGTTCGCTATCAGAAAAAAAGTGAAAGTACAATGACTACTTTGAATAGTGTAAGGCATAATCTAAGTTATGCAATATTCCTACCTTCTTCTCTTTCCTTCTTCTTCGGCTTCTTTTCTTTTGGTGTTGTAGTGACTGGAGCTGCAGATATAAACTTTCGTCATAAATTTGAATCATAAATCAGGTATAACCCAAAGAAGATGTAAAGTTGTAATCAATACTACTGAATATAAACTCCACTGATGAATTTCACAGAAAAAAAGGTATTCATTAAAGTGCAAAATTTACTAGATGCACACAAAAACACAATTAAAAGAATACAAAGCATAGAGGAAAAAAGATCGAATGCAGTACCGCCATCAGAATTTAATGGCCATATATGCTTTGCAAGAGCCTTATTCATTTGGAACATGTCAATTGTATCAACATCAAAGAGTTCACGAAATGGTCCATCACAACGTATGTTTCTTCTATTGGCAGGATCTTGCAGATCATGCTCCCGAATGTAGCTCCAAAGTTGTTTGACAACCTAGAAATAAGGTGCATTAGTATTAGTATGTCTACAAAAATAAAAATAAAACCACGAATTAGTACTATAACTACCTCTGTCCTGGCCAATTCAGGCACCCCTGTAAATTTCTGAAGTTGTGGAGAAAGACTACATAACTTGGTAAATCCACCCCCTTTTTTCTTCACCTCTTTATTCTCCTTCTTTGACCTGCTCACACAAAGATGTTCAGTATATATTAACAGAGGGAAAATGTTCAATGTCTACATGTGTAATAAACATCGTTCTTTCAGTTTAATCAATCTTAATGACACTATCTTGCTAGCAGAAATGGCCGAGGAGGCCTACTGAACATATGTTGTGTCCCATTTTTCTTCCCTCCACTTTCAGGTAATCCCACCTCTCTACTAGACGATAAAAAGCATCAGTGCTCCTGTTGATCTCTCAGAAAATTTATAAGATGGACTTACTAGAAACCCCACTGACTACTGCTTAATCTGGAATGTGTGTATTTACAAGTATGTGTCTATACATACACAGATTGACGATCCTATGCACAGTACGTAAAGGAAAAACTCACAAATCTAAAAAGTTGAGAAAAGCCAACACGTGCCCCTAATAACACTCAACACTGTTACTGTCCCTAAGAAAATAAATAAATAAATAAACTTCTAGTTTTAAGGCCAAACCTATTGGATATTAATTCACAAAACATGGAATTTTGCATATATATTCGACACGCCCCATTTCAAGTACAACAGAACTGCATTTATAGGACAGAATAAGTGAATAAGGTTACTGAAGCTCCATGGGCAAAAAAGGATCAGAGTTTTTTTAATGCAAACCATAGCCTTATTGGGTCACTAACTATTTAAGCTTTTCCTTATTCCATGCAAAATACGCTCAAATCTTGTTAAGAGAGTTAACATATCAATGCATATGCTAACAGACTGAATCTGATATATGCATTGACCTTCTTGCATTTCTTAAACTTAAAGCTTCATTCAGTCTCTAACCAATGATGAAAGAACTAGCTTTAATATTGCAAACTCATGATCACCATTTTAATTCACATTCATTTCATTTGAGCTAAAATAATCCTATACTTTCCAAATGCCAATCCAATATCATTAAAAATCGCCACCTACATTCTAACAAGCTAACTAACAACTTACAACTTATAAAGCAACCCAATTGCTCCAATCTTCACGTTTAACAATTCAAATTCAAGATAACTGCACTTTTAGTTAATAACAACTTGTACACCTTCATTTCAACATGCTTTCTATTAATAGCAGCAATTTTTTTATTCCTAATCCTATGCCCCCAAATAAGTCCCAAAATAAACATCCACCTTCCCAACTTTCCCATTTTACCTTAAATCACATCCAATCACAAAACTGCAATAATCAAATCTTAAAAATCACATACATTATAAAAGGGCAAACTAGTCATTTAACTAACTTAACTGCATTTTTCTAAAACTGTGTACATTTTGTCTAGGCACTAATATTTGGACACATAAAAAAGTATAAACATTTATACATTCCACAAAGCACAAACCACCACCCTAGTAGGCTCGCATCCTCATATACTCACCTGAGTTCTAAGGTTCAAATCTTACTAGGTAAGTATATTAGGAAAAGGGTTCGGGAAAAATCACGGGAATACTGGGAAAACCTAATCTGTTTATTTAAAAATTTCAGAAATCAAATCAAAATAATATTAAAAAAATATATATAAAAAGACAAACCCTTTTTTCGTGCTAGCTTCTTCACCATCATCATCAACCTCTTCATCTTGTTCATCTATGTTAACATCTTCATCTTGTTCTTGTTCTTGTTCTTGATCATCATTTTGTTGTTGGTTTTGTAAATAAAGATCAACTTGTTCACGGATAAACTTTTTTTTCTCAGATAAGTCAATACCAAAGTCCTGTTCAAGTTGTTTGCGTACAGTTGCAGTTGTGGTGGTTGTGAGATCGGATATTTTTAAGAACTCGTGTAACCTGTTTACGAGGTCTGAGTCTGAGACCATTTGGTTTTGCAGGCGGCGGTGGTGGTTATGGTTGGGAGGTGTGTGTTGTGTGTTTGTTTGTCTGAAAATGGTAAAAAGGGAGTTTTGGAAGGGTGAGAATATGGTGTTACTACAAGTGGTTGTGTACTTGCAAATGTTTTGTTTGTTCAAGTTTGGTACTTCTGGTTAGTTTCTTGTTACTTTACTATTTTAAGGGCGACTGAGGGTAGTTTTGGCGAAAGCTAATGATTTGTACACTTTAATTTCTTATTTGTACATTTTAATATGTGCATTCAGCAGTTGTACATTTATTATATACTGCTTTAATAGTTTGTACATTTGAATATGCAAATAACACTTCTTAATCTTCCTAATTACTTGACGCCCTCATTAAGGAGGAGCAAACGTCAAGGGAGAGCAACTAAGCACTTTTTACCCTCTTTGCTCTATTTTTACTTCTTTAGTTTCTTACTTCTTTAGTTTCTTAAAACTTGCAATCGGGTTAGTTTCTTTTCTACACTCTTTTTGTTTCTACAAAAAGGGGGAGAAAAGTGTAAAAGCTTAAATTCAAAAACTTACAAATTTTATCGTTTTACTTAAAATAAATTTATGTTTTGTCATCAACAAAAAGGGGAAAATTGTTAATACAAATAAACCTTAAAAATGTTTATTTATATTTTACGATCTTCTAATGTTTTGTTGATAACAAATATAAAATCATTTTAACGAGATAAATAAAATACGCAACGCTTTGAGCTAAAAGCTTACTAACTCATTTAATTAAACAAATAAACCTTAAACATATTTAGTTAACAAGTTTACATAAAATCAAAACCATTTTGTAAAAAAAACTTAAATAACTTGGTTACTTACATTTTATAAAATACATGCAACTTGTAAAAACATTATAAAGAATACTTAGACTATCCATGAATCAAAACCAAGCCCATAACCCATAACCCATGATGTTTGACCCATAACCCATGACCCATTGCATGACATCATGCATGACACCCAAAATAGGTAAAACCCATGACCTAAAGTCCATATCCCATAACCCAAAGTCCATGACCCATGTCCCAAAATGTCTTTGAAATCATGTATGACATCATCTATCCATGGATCATAACCCATAACCCAAAACCCGAAAATGTAACACAAAATCCGAACTGTTGCTACCAGATAGCCGGATCCCTTTAGGAAGGGATCCGCCGGATCCGGGTGAACAGTGGACAGTTTGCCTATAAATAGTGAGCCATTTCTCTATTACTCCTCACCCCTTTTAGACATATCTTCTCTCTATGTTCTAAACTCTCTAACCACAGATCTAAGTGTTGGCATAAATATTACGATATTTAATCTAAACACCCTCTTCATGTTTTGATGATGACAAAGATGTAAGTTACAACACATAACGTAAAGTGTTTAAGTTACTTGTGATCACAAATCATCTATGCATTCATACGTCAACATCTCTCGACAACTCAACGTCTCGAGTATGCTTCAACAATCACTTAAGGTATGTATAAATAAATGTCTAATACATTTTATGATCAAAGGAATTTTTATTTAGACATTACAAATTTTATAAAATATTATAAACATTTTATATATTTTAGAAAAACACTTTTGGTAATTAAAGGAAAATGTTTAATTCAAAATAAATATATGAATTCAAATTTTTAACCAAAAACAGTTAAAATTTCACTAGATAAACTTTCCCGAGAAAAAGACAAGTTTTCTGACCATTTCGACAGGGCAGCCCCCTTAATTGTATGGGCACCTATTTAAGGGGGCCGACACGCTCCTGTTGTCAGAAATGATTCCCTATAAATACTGGTTCATTTCTGCAATTTTTCCCAACCTTTTGCATGAAAATTTTCAGTTCCAATCCTTTCCAAACATCTTTCTAAATCCTTTGATCATAAGATTATAAGCTTTTGTTTCAAGTGATTCAATCCTTCACCTCTCAAAGTGCAAGAGAAGAATACTTCTTATCATAAAGTCAAAGAAGTATTAGAGTCTAGTTAGTATTGAAGTGAAGTTGTAGAAATAAGTTATGTAAGTATATGTAATAAGTAGATAAAGATGATCTTACTTAGTAGTGAGTCAATAGGTGAGTAAGAAGAGGTGTGAAGAAGTAGTAGTGTGAAGAAGTCGTGTAGTCGGGAAGAAGTAGTGGCGTGAAGTAGTCGAGTAGTTGTGAAGAAGTCGTGTGTAGAAGTTGTGTAGTGATCGAAGTCGTGTGTAGAGTTTGGTCCTAGCTAGCATTAGGACTCGACATTTTGCTTGGTGTCGTTAAACGGTGTAAGCAAAGGTGTGTACGGTTTTCTCCGCCAAAAGGGAGCTTGTTGAGTAGTGTTGTGAACTCTCGAGTAGGTGACTCGGGGAGTGGAGTAGGGCAAGGAAGGTGTCCTTGTAGCCGAACCACTATAAATCATCGTGTCCGGTTTGCATCTTCTTTCTCTTATCTCTTTAAATTTATTCTTGCATTTACCACTTTATATCTATGCTTGCATATATGTGTTGGTTGTTGCGTATATTGTCATGATGATTGATTGTGTTATAGTTACAAGTTAATATTGTGATGGTGTGTATAATTATATGATATGATCTAATAGATTATTATTCACACTCCTCATATTGAGTTTAACTTAATAGATAATTTGATACAAAACGTTTTAAGATTTTAAAAGGAAAACATATTCACATAAAGATCAACCAAAGCTCTATTCATAAAACTAAGTTTTGAAAACAAACTCAAAAGCACACATATACAATTGATCATATTGATTATATATTATTTTCATAATAAACTCTAATTGAAGATTTTGAAACAAACATTTTTTAAAATGAAAAAGAGGTAAAATTATTCAACCCCCCCTTCTAGTTTTCCACAATTGGTATCAAGAGCCACGTCGCTCTAATTTTTAACACAAATGGTTTTAAAAATTGAGTACGATCCATGTATCAAATTACCTATTAAGGAGGATTAAATATGAAAAGTGTTTTGTTGATTAACTTGTATTAGTTTTGATGTTATATACAGTAATTATACTAGCTCGAAATAAAATTATGCTTAAAATAAAGTGTTATATGTTCGGTATTAAACTCAGAAAGTTTCACACATTTCCGCAAAGTTAGAAAATAATTTTTAACAAAAAATGCATTTTTGAGTATCAGATGGGCGGCCCCTTTAATTGTCTGGGCGGCCCCCTTAAATACTAGGCGGCCCCCTTAAATATTTAAGGGGTCCGCCTGTCTGATCGTCAGTTTTTCAGAACCTTTGAAAAATCACATAAAATTAACCGTAACTCCATAGAAGTCGTGCCACCCGGCGTTTTAAAGGTAATTGAGTCTACTTTCATTTAAAAATACTTAAAAATAATTATTTCAAAGTTAAATTTGTCAAAAAGGCAAAATACTACACGGTGGTCAAAAATTTGTGTCTCGTTTTAACATAAAACTTGTATTTTACCTTTTCCTTCAATTCGGGCATTCCTAGTTGGTATATCTTTGAAAATTTAAGTATTTATACTTTTAAAATATTGATCTTTAAAATGGGGAGGAAACTATTTTATTTCAAATAAAATCGAGCTATGTAAACATTATTGTATATAATACACAAAACGACGACAAGTGTTTTATGTGTTATGTGAACTTCTTTGTGATTTTATTTTCTTAATTGATTATATTAGATGATTGTTGCTATTTGAAGTTTAGCTAATTGTATATCTAAGCATATGTGCCCTATTAGTTTATAGCTAGCTTTCCGGTTTATACTTAACTAGATCTTATGCTAGATTTCTTGCGTTAGGATTGTTATAATATGCTTGCACTACATATAGGTATAGATGGCTTAATGTTACTCAAACATCTTGTAAATGAGTTAAATCTAGTCACCTAAATATTTCAAACAATTTAATCTATTCTCAACAACACACTTAAATATTTTTAACAAATTACCTTGTTTTACCTCAGGTTGTTTAAATAAGAGAAATTGAATCATTTTAAAACATTAGTAGTTATATAAAAGAAAAAGTATTTTCAAAATCTAAGTGTGTTCATTATACGTAACAACGAATAGTTTTTCACATAAACAAGACATATAACAATCATGTAATAATAAGTCAACTTTCAATCACTCACTAACCTCACTCATAAGTAATCTTAGGATTAATGGAACACACTATCAAAATGTCTATATTTTTTAAATGAGTGTTCGTGAGGGTCAAGAAAGATCTTGATATTATATCAATTCATTATTCAAATTATGGTTGATATATTTATCAAATCTAATTGATATGTTTTTGAGTGTGGACAAGAAATTGGATTGTTATTTGTTTAGTTTCAAGATTATATCAAATTACAACAAAGGATATAGTCTTGAATCTACATACTCAATCACACTCGATTGATATGAAAATAACAAAATCCTTTTCCAAGACGATAAGAATATGCATCGGATCATAACTCGCACTTGTGAATATGATGTCATATTGAATCTACTTGTTCAATAGTTTTGTTCCAAATATTTAGCAAATATATGCATAAAATACACAATGTAGTAAGATTGACAACTTGGATGTTTCGTCCGAAATATTCAAGCAATTTACATTGCAATGCAATGGATAAATGTGTCATATCCGAAAAACCAAACATGAGCAAACTAACAACATATGTAAACTTTGCTCACACTACTTAAAATCATCACTCCAAGCTAAAATACATATTTAAGAATAATACACACTATATATTCTATGTATTTCATTTTCTTGTAGCATGAATGGTTGTGTTATAAGATAATGCACTACACATTCCTTTTTGAAATAATATAAGTTATTAGAATTGAAAATAACTTTTCAAAATGCATAAACAAGTAACATTCATTTTTTCAAATACTAGTTAAATTATGATATATAACATTGGCAAAAATCATTGAAAATAATATTTGTTTAAGAATATAAAAATGTCTAGTTTTAATATCATTTGAGAATTACAAACTCACTTGACATAAATAATCTTAATGAGATACATTTCACAAGATATGCTAAGGAGCATTCTTAAATCAAGCACATTTGTTAAATCTAGTAATATGCCATCAAAATCAAACAACCGGTAAATCATGAACAAAAGATTAAAACATTTTGTTTACTCTTATCTAAACATTCAACACGTCGCCATTGAGATCCTGAGTAAAATACATCATCTAGATTTACCTTCATAAAAACATGATGTTTGAGTCACATTAAGCCAGGTATTAGTGAATCAAGAAAACTTCATATTTGGTACCCTTCGTTAGGTAAATTTAGGAACTCAATTTCTTCTAAAAAGAGAATGACTACTGGAGAATCTATTGACTAGAAATTCAATTTAACCTAACGGTTGAATTGCTTCTATGTGAGAAGTTGGGTGTGTGTAACCCGTAAAAATGGTCGTGTTTAGCCTGAATTGAGCACCACTAGTAATAGTCTCATACTCATTCTCCAACTTGATTAAATTGTTTTTCCTAAATATAATTAACGCTAGTTTACATTTATGAACTTGTTTTTCATTATAGTCTTTCATTCCTAAATTTATGGCATCTCGCATATATGTAATTTCAAGATGTTTATTTGCTCCTATGTGATTTGATTGTATGCCTTCATAATTATTTGCTTAGTTATTGAATGCATGTTTATTATAAAAGTTTGACTATTGTGTTGATATATGCTTAAATGGCTTTACATGCTTAATCCTACATGTCTCATTCATCTAGGTATACATTTCTTGTCTTTAGAATTTATACCCTTGTTTCATGAGAACCTTAGTGTCATGATCCGATAGGTCATAATAGTCTCAAAGTTGTCTTAAATGTCCTAGTGTCTCCATACATGTTCACTTCCTTATTCATCATCTAGTCTCCCTCCAAACAATCCACTCATTTGTCAAGATAAAATTAGATACTAGTCTAATACCTCTCTTAGTAGGTGTGACAACTTAATTATTTCATCCGAAATGTTTAAGTACTTTTAATTAGCGAAATGCAAATTAAAATGTCACTCATCGTTCGTGTCTATTCTGTTTCTCTAAAACTTTAAATCATGACTCTATTATAATATAGATGTCAAACATCTTCCGTCCACCGTTTCCTCTACCATCTTTACGAAAACCTCATACCTCGTTTTGTGATTGTTCTTTAAACATTCGCAATACTAGAGAAGAGCTACATAACTTCGTGGATGAAGTTCATTGTATGCTATCCTTCATCTTAGTGTCATTGTCAAGCTTATCACTTTCGTGTTGATTCGTCTTTATTTTTGTTACACTTTACATTCGGATGAGCATGAAACTAAACCCACATCACACCACTTACATATATCCTTCTACCTTAAACCTAAACCCACATCACACCACCAAACTCTCCAACATTCTTACTTCCAAGAATATACCTCCATTGGCCCAACATATTTACCCGCAATCAACCTCTTCCTTGTCAAACTTTCCACCACCAATGTGAAATGAAAAACCGAGTCATCCTTTATACTACCAATCTCGAGTCATCCACCATTTCCATGCCCTCAAAGAAACCAAAAATCAATATCATACCTCGTAAACAATAAACCTCAACCTCTAATTTCATATCATAGTGCACCTAATGTACCATCTAAAACACCCTCCACCACATCTTCATCCATCAATGGATATCCCAACTCACAATTGTCTCCACCACCAAAAGTGTCACCACCACCTCCTACCCAAGAAATTCATTCCATGAATATCGCTCTTTCACTCTCACCCATCTTCACCAATAACTCCACCTAGTCATCTTCACAAGAAGATTCAACCATGTAACCATCTCCTACACTCTACTAAATGTGTCATCACCACTACAACTTAATCCATAAAGGTCAAACCATCTTTCATGATACATAAACCTATGTTCACCCTTGTGTCGCTCTTTGAATCAAAGGGCAACCGTCATATCCATACACTCATAAACATGTTTGTCTATGTCATCAAAAGTCAAGTGAATTTCATTATGAAATGCGTCTTTTCCACTTTCTAACAAGTGAAGAACACAAAGAAGATATCCAAGCTTCAAGTGTTGTCGAGTCATCACCACCTCATCCAAGTGAATTTCATTATGAAATGCGTCTTTTCCACTTTCTAACAAGTGAAGAACACAAAGAAGATATCCAAGCTTCAAGTGTTGTCGAGTCATCACCACCTCATCCAAGTGAATTTCATTACGAAATGCGTCTTTTCCACTTTCTAGCAAGTGAAGAACACAAAGAAGATATCCAAGCTTCAAGTGTTGTCGAGTCATCACCACCTCATTTCACATATCCACCTTCGGCCGTCAACCAACAAAACACCTAAAAATCCCATGATTCCCAATCATCCACCTTTGTCAAACGATATATTAATCTAAACCATACTTGTGAACCCTTTTCAATCACCTTCCCTTTCCATCCATGCTCATCCATCTTCGTTTTTCTACGTTTAAAAAAATGTACCATCTTCATCATCATCTTCTTTTAATTCTTTTTGAGTATATATTTTGGCATATTTCGCCAAAATATGTTGGTCGAATTTTTTTTGGTCGTAATCATTGCCATGTCTTAAGCATTGGTCATGATATTTTGGATTTAGGTTGTTGCTTTCAAAACAATAATTGCATGTGTCATATTTTTAGTCCATATACCTTAGACATCCATATCTTGTTCCCCAATAAGTGTCATGCATATATCTATCATCATCATTATGTATATGTGCATTCTTTTTCAACTAACTTTGCCTTGTAGCACTCTTCCGTTACTTGATTTCTTGGTGCCTCAAATAAGGGGGAGCATACACCAAGGGGGAGCATTGGCGATGTGTATTACATCCCTATCTTTATATATTTTTGTTGCAAGAAACTAACCCTTGATGCAGGTTAAAAGTTTGCAATTTATTTGATCCATGGATCCGCTAGATTCATGTTTTAATGGTTGATAGGATCAAGGCTTCACTTACGATGATGCAAGCTCGCCTTATACATTCTATCTCAAGGATTGAAGTGTAGTAGAAGTCTCATGTAGGAGTCCACCTTTTTGCTTCGACAAAAGGGGGAGAAGAAGTGTAAACAAGTAACTTATACATTTTATTATGAGTTATATTTTACATAGTTTGTCATCATCAAAAAGGGGGAGATTGTTGGCATAAATATTACGATATTTAATCTAAACACCCTCTTCATGTTTTGATGATGACAAAGATGTAAGTTACAACACATAACGTAAAGTGTTTAAGTTACTTGTGATCACAAATCATATATGCATTCATACGTCAACATCTCTCGACATCTCAACTTCTCGAGTATGCTTCAACAATCACTTAAGGTATGTATAAACAAATGTCTAATACATTTTATGATCAAAGGGATTTTTATTTAGACATTACAAATTTTATAAAATATTATAAACATTTTATATATTTTAGAAAAACACTTTTGGTAATTAAAGGAAAATGTTTAATTCAAAATAAATATATGAATTCAAATTTTTAACCAAAAACAGTTAAAATTTCACTAGATAAACTTTCCCCAGAAAAAGACAAGTTTTCTGACCGTTTCGACAAGGCGGCCCCCTTAATTGTATGGGCACCTATTTAAGGGGGCCGGCACGCTCCTGTTGTCAGAAATGATTCCCTATAAATACTGGTTCATTTCTGCAATTTTTTCCAACCTTTTGCATGAAAATTTTCAGTTCCAATCCTTTCCAAACATCTTTCTAAATCCTTTGATCATAAGATTATAAGCTTTTGTTTCAAGTGATTCAATCCTTCACCTCTCAAAGTGCAAGAGAAGAATACTTCTTATCATCAAGTTAAAGAAGTATTAGAGTCTAGTTAGTATTGATGTGAAGTTGTAGAAATAAGTTATGTAAGTATATGTAATAAGTAGATAAAGATGATCTTACTTAGTAGTGAGTCAATAGGTGAGTAAGAAGAGGTGTGAAGAAGTAGTAGTGTGAAGAAGTCGTGTAGTCGGGAAGAAGTAGTGGCGTGAAGTAGTCGAGTAGTTGTGAAGAAGTAGTGGTGTGAAGAAGTCGTGTGTATAAGTTGTGTAGTGATCGAAGTCGTGTCGTGAGTTTGGTCCTAGCTAGCATTAGGACTCGACATTTTGCT
The DNA here is from genome assembly GCA_014162995.1 of Artemisia annua. Classification (NCBI taxonomy): domain Eukaryota; kingdom Viridiplantae; phylum Streptophyta; class Magnoliopsida; order Asterales; family Asteraceae; genus Artemisia; species Artemisia annua. The sequence goes on from LBNU01019780.1 coordinate 22,752, forward strand.
TGGTGTCGTTAAATGGTGTAAGCAAAGGTGTATACGGTTTTCTCCGCCAAAAGGGAGCTTGTTGAGTAGTGTTGTGAACTCTCGAGTAGGTGACTCGGGGAGTGGAGTAGGGCAAGGAAGGTGTCCTTGTAGCCGAACCACTATAAATCATCATGTCCGGTTTGCATCTTCTTTCTCTTATCTCTTTACATTTATTCTTGCATTTATCGCTTTATATCTATGCTTGCATATATATGTGTTGGTTGTTGCTTATATTGTCATGATGATTGATTGTGTTATAGTTACAAGTTAATATTTTTATGGTGTGTATAATTATATGATATGATCTAATAGATTATTATTCACACTCCTCATATTGAGTTTAACTTAATAGATGATTTGAAACAAAACGTTTTAAGATTTTAAAAGGAAAACATATTCACATAAAGATCAACCAAAGCTCTATTCATAAAACTAAGTTTTGAAAACAAACTCAAAAGCACACATATACAATTGATCATATTTGATTATATATTGTTTTCATAATAAACTCTAATTGAAGATTTTGAAACAAACATTTTATAAAACGAAAAAGAGGTAAAAATATTCAACCCCCCCTTCTAGTTTTCCACACTAAGGATCTTTCTATATAGTATTTCTTTATGATTCTCTTGGTTCCTTCTACAAGGCGAGATCACGACCTCTCGAAGACTTGCAAGCTCGTGATTTGAGTTGCTAGGATTCTTCTCCTCCAAGATCACATAAGTGCATCTTGTTCTTTCTTCTTCTCAAAAGGGTGTTATGTCGAGTCGTTAGGTGTAAAAGGACGTTGGTTCCTTTAGTCATATTGTGCTAGTTGTGTTGGTTTGGTTTGGTCTGCCGTGCTAAGGACCCGGTATCTAACCTTGTACCGGATAAAGTGTCGGCGATGAAGGTTTAGCTTTACCTCGTAGAAAAGTAGATAAAGTGTAAGCGAAATTGTGAAGGCTTCTCCGCCAGTGAAAGAGTTTGTGTTGTGAAGTGTTTACGAACCCTGAAGTAGGAGACTCGGGGAGTGGAGTAGGGCAAGGAAAGTGACCTTGTAGCCGAACCACTATAAATACTTGTGTTATGGTTGTCTCTCTCTCTCTCTCTCTCTCTCTCTCTCTCTCTCTCTCTCTCGTAGTTTAGTTTTATATGCTTTACTACTATCAATATCCAACATGTCAAAACTAGATTGATATAAGTCGATCTATAAGTTTCAAAAAGAAGTTTTAGTTGGTAAAACTATTCAATCTCCCCCTTCTAGTTTTCTACATACATCTTTACCTCTCGTAATTCAATTCTAGGGTTTAGTTCTTTATCATAAATTGATTCAAGTGGGTTTAGGTTAATTAAGTCACTTCTACAATTTTAACGTATAAATTAAATATTAGTTCATGATTTCTCTTAGGAATGGCATCTTCATTAGGGCCAATGTACCTGGCATCCACAAAATTCTTGATCTCGTCTATACGTACATTTTGCTGAGTGTTTGAAGATGATGCTGAAGACCCAATGTGAACCGGTTCTCCGATCTGTCTGGTTATACGAGCCATAATTCTGTCAGTCCCTTTGGAAATATATTTGAATAAATACTTGATCAACATAGTCCAGCCAAAGTATTCCACGTTTATGTGTGCGAAGAATGACATATATAACTCTCTGTTCTAGGGAACAACATATGCGCTATCAAGTTTGACGCTGTGCCTCATTGCATTAATTTGGATATCTCTTCGGTGATAATGGACATAGCTTGCTTTATCGATGAACGTAGCTGCACAGTGGTCATTAGGGAAATTTTTTTGCAAGCTGAGTGATTCTGCATACATGGTGCACTTGGGAAAGCAACCCCGCAAGGTCTGTGTACCATATGTTCTGATACGACCCTAAATGCCTCTGTCACATATGTGATCATGTAGTTCTTCACTGATATACCTATCAACTTTGCTGTCACGCGTCACTCTGGAGCGTGGGAGAATCCACAGTAATGTGTGGCAATGCGATAGCCCTCGCTTCTGGAACTCCACTGTATATAAAATTGTGTCAATCACACATATTAGCCAAAGTAAGTGAAGTGATGTAAATATAATTAATAGCCACGTTGCTAAAAAAATACAGGGCTGTGTCGAGTTGTTGTCTACACATAGAATTAGAAAAAGTGTTTGGTGTACCTGCATTTATAATTCAAAAGGCTGGCAGTCTCGTATGTACTTGATAAGAGCATGGATTTTTCTTTTAAACACCATGTTAGTGCCAATATTACGATATTTAATCTATACAGTCTCGTTTGTTTTGATTGATGACAAACATATAACCTGATACATAATGTAAAATGTACAAGTTACTCATAGTCATATTTTGTCTCAACTTACATTCAACGTCTCAAGTCCTCGTATGCTACAACACAGGTTCGTACATGTTTGTTATGTGGCACTATGATCAAACCCCTTAACAAATCATTTAAAATGTTTAAAATACGTTTAGAGTCATCAAGTATTTTAATAGGTTAACCATTCTATTTCGAACCTCATTTTACATTTTGCATTCACAAGTATTTATACCGATACATCTTTCATAAAATGTCTACTAACAAATATACACTTTTATTTGTACAAGTAAACTAATTATAATTTTTATACAAGCACTAAAGTTTACTTACACTTGACAAAATATATTTTACTTTGACAAGCACCTAACTAGACATTTTATTCTTACAAAAGTTAACTAGACATTTTATTAACTAGTTACATTTTTAATTAACTTTCATGAAACAATAAAGAAGAATAAAATGGTATTATTACCTCATGCGTAGTGTCATCTAAATCTTGAAAGATCACATAATATATCTTGGAAAGATTTGCAAAGATGTTGTAAGATTTTCTTGTTACATCACTACTTGCATCATCACCTTTGGACTTTTTGCTAATAAATAGCAAACCAAGTTTAGTTGTTTTCTAACAACTTGAACATACATTCACACCATCATTTTACACACATTTAGATCATTAGGTAACAATGTAATAACATACATTCATCACCCTCATCATCACATGATCATAATGCTTCTAACATTTATCTTTGTTGTAAGTATATCATACATCTTGATCCACCAAAGAAAGATTGGAGATCTTGCCATCATCATCCACCAAAGCATATCAACATATGAAGATTCAATGGCAGTTGTCATCCTCATATATTGAAGACTTCTTATTCAAGAAGATCATTTAGATTAGGCATTCATATCCATTAGACATGTATGTCTTGGATCATCGTTGTAACATCACAATATATTCACCAAACTAGATTAGATGGTTTATGTGTTTGTGCCATAAAACACAAGGTTTTTATGTTGGGCCATAAAACATAACAGGAGTGGTTGTACCCTTGTAAAAGAACTCGACATCTAGCTTAGTTTCGGAAATATTGTATAGGCGACGTTAGGATGGTTCTACCTCAAACTAGAACCCAGTATTTAGCTTTATACCGGAAAAAGTGTAAGCGACGTTTGTAAGGTTTTCTCCGCCGAGAAGGGAGCTTATTGATGTAGTGAAGTAACTCTCGAGTTGGGTAGTCGGGGAGTGGAGTAGGGCGGAGAGGAGATCCGTGACCGAACCACTACAAATCATCGTATTTGGTTTGCGCTTTCTTTTACTTATTGCTTTACTTTAATGTTTGCATTATGTGATTGCTTGTGTTGTGACTTGTTTATTATACTTGTGTGATAACATGTTTTAAGTTTATACTAGTCACAAACTACAAGTAACATCTTTCATATTAGAACAAGCTAAAATTGGATATTTGATACAACAAGTGTTAAAGGTTTTAAACGGTAAAGTATTCACCCCCCCCCTCTACGTTTTTTCACAATTGGTACCAGAGCCTCGTAGCTCTTATTTTCAAAACAAATGGTTTTTAAAATGGAGTACGATCCATGTATCAAATTACCATCGAAGTGGAATATAATATGAAAAATGTTTCGCTAAGTATACTTAGAAATTTTGTTGTTAAATGTTACTTTGTATACAAGCTTGAAGGTGTCCTTGAAAAATAAAAGAAGAGATTTCTTAAAAGAATTTGTAAGTGTCAAATTATGTGTTTAGAGCAAATTTATGAAAAATACGGTTTTGAAAGGAGTGTTTGGGATAACTACAAATTTGTTTGAAAAATCATCTCCGTAAATGTTTAGATAAGTCACATAAGTAAAAATGTTGTTTAAATATGTGTATTATAAGTTCACTATTAAATCTAGTAAGTCCTACACATTTTTGCTATGCGAAAATACATTTTTTTCATTCTGTGACATTTTTCTCAGTAGACCACGGATCACTCGGAACCAAATAAAGGGTTCCATCCCCTTTGGAGAAAGGATCCTTGGTCTGCACAGTATGCAGTTTTTGGCTAACTTCAAAAATTCATAACTAATTAAACGTAAGTCCGTAGAAATCCCGCTACCTATCAATTTAAAGGGAATGGAGTCTACTTTCTTTTAAAAATAATTTTATGGCCTAAATCTAATTTGAATTGAGTAGAATAAACCAAATACAACAGTATGTCCAAAATGTTATGTTTCGTTTTTGACATAAAACTCAAACTTTTGAATCGGGCAATTTAAATTAGTATCCTTTGAACATTGATATAATTTCTTCTGAAACTAAAGAATTTTGTGATATGTATATATATAAAGGAAACTAATCAAGCTTGGTACACATTGTCATATTTAAACGCAAAGTGACAAAAAGTATCTTTTTCTTTCTTTTATGCTATGCTATATGACTACTTATTTTGGTTGTTTGCATACATGTTGTTTGCTTAATGTAAGTTGTAATTGCACTTGTTTATTTTGTGATACATAAGTGACAATCTTGCCATGATTTTTGATGCGCGTGATGTGTCGTTGCGGTTTAGCAATGTTAATGCCTACTCAAGTTTTACATTTATATTTAGCCGACTTATCAATAACACACACACTTAACGAGCAGCCAGGTCAGTTTGTATATAATGGTAAGTAGAGTGTCGATCACTAAGAGTGGAACGACTATCTAATTAACCTAATCAGTATTTTAATATCCTAAGTTAGTTTTACAGCCTAATCTAACGCAAGGGGGTTCAGCCTGAGAGACTGGCACAGATTGGTTGAGTTAAACAGTAAATTAAACTAATGAGCACGAATCAGCGAATAGCATACACATACACAGATAGATAATAGAAACTATAAGAAGACCTGTCCTGATAATTAAGTAGCTTGTCACTTATTTTATTGCTAGTTTTATATGAAGTGTATGTAATTAAATCTTTCTCGTTGGCTCTAATCACATCGGCGGGTCCACCCTTAATGATAACTTATGACTATCCTATTCATCCAAAGACGTCAGATTAAATAGGCGAGGAAGGGGTATGGCAGCCCAAGCAAAGCTCAGCTAGACACAGAGGTTATCAAAGCACTAATATAAGTCACCAAAGACATCATCATATAAACTTTAATTGATGGGAAAGCAATTTTAAGAGGTATGTATGATTTTCCGTAGTCACATACATATGCCCATCTATCCTGATGAATTAAAGTGTACTATTACAATAAAACAAAACTACTTAATGAATTAAATACATGCAGGACCTTCTTACAGCTCTAATATCTTCGTTTGGGGTGTGTCTTGTGTTGCTTCTTCGACTGAACTTGGCTCCTTAGGGTTATGTTGCACACAAAATTCGTCTAGGTCTTGGGGTATTTATAGTTTCTGTCTTAGGGTACGATGCAGCGCATGTAATGAGTAGATGCGGCGCATTTACTTAACTTCGCGTGGGGTCCAAGATTAATATATTCTGGAATATTCGTACACCATCTTCAGATGCGGCGTAACTTGAATCTTTATGCGGCGCATGTCCGTTAGTATCTTGGATTGTATCTGGTGAAGTCTTGATAGTGATACGCCGTATGTCAGAAGTATAATGCGGCGTATCTGGAGTAGAACGAGCTTGATCTTCTTCGTTGACCAAAGTTTCATAAGCGGCGCATGGTAGAATTCCATGCGGCGCATTCTTCAAAGTCAGGCAATGGTCTTTGAATTCATCTAAGTATGATATTGCGGCGTATCTGTTGAGAGAGATACGGCGCATCTCCTGGATTTCAGTAGACTTTTGACATCTTGCTCGTTTTGCTCCATAATTAATCCAAAATCGCCAAGTTTCACCTATTACATGTTTTTACCTGAGAATCACTAAAGTAAACATTAAAGTACCGATTCTCATACATAATAAAGTAAAACAAGTCAAATAAATAGGATAAATGATGATAATAATATGTACTCATTTGAGTTCATCAAATATCCCCCCACTTGAACTTTACTTGTCCCCAAGTAAACCTTAGATTTTACTTATGAAAATGTATCCTAAAAGGTATTAGGATTTATTTTTATTGTTAATGCATGTATTCGTCTTATCATAATCACACAACCAAACACTTAACGGGTTAGAAACAAAATAATTTTTTCAATATAAAACAATTCTAAATCGTTTAGGTTCTTAGTTGTGACGAATATTCTATCATAAGCTTGTCAAGTATACGCATCTCCCCCACTAAAGCTAAGGAGTAACAAGTCTAAAGCGGTAAAAAGGGTTTTAAGGCTTAAGGGTTAAACCTAGTGTTGAGGCAACATGATCAAGATCTCCTAATGTTTTAATGATGACAAATAAACATACGAAACACATAAAATATCAAACGGTAGCCAAATTCCCCGGAGCCCATATCTGCTCCTGGCGCGCTGCCCGCGCGTCAACGCGCGGGTGACGCGCCAGGCTACTGTATGGCTTCGGGCGAAATTTGAAAGTCGGCTTTCCTCTTACCCGACAAATGTGGATCTTTCAATACAGGTATGAATATGCTATGTGCTTAACTGAGAACACTCGAAACGAGTTTTGGGATTAGAGAGATCCAACTTTTAAAGCACCCATTTACGGGAAAACGCCAACTCATGTTTTCTAACTATCGCCTCTAGCCAAGGATTTTATAAACTTAGGGAGCTTATATATTTCACGTAACATCATGTGAAAGCATCCATATGCTCATATCTCGTGCTTACGTCTTCTCTAATTACGTAATGGGTTTACTCCCTTATTGGTCAAACTAAGTCAAAGGTCACTTTGCGTAAACGTATCCTTTCCCACTTGGGTTATGCTTTACATCAAGGCAAAGCACTTAACTTGTTTGAACCAAGGTATTAGTTGAGAACGTCGATTCGTGGAAAGTCACGAGATATGAACCTATGGATTCTCGACGTTGTGTTACTTGAACCAATAAGCAACCTATGAATTTCTCAACTTATAATCTTAATTGTCTAAACATTTTCTTCATAATGACAATTAGATTATTTCTTAATCTTATTCTTAATCTCATTTTTACAAAAAGCCAAATATACCAAATCTCCCACGATCCTTCCCAAAATCATTCCCAACATTCTCTTACAATATTCTCTTACACTTCTTACACAATGTGTACCTTGTGTCTCCCCTTACTCACACACAACCTTCACATACTCCCACACAATATTCTATCAATCTACCAACTTCCCTTACAATCTTTATACACACACTTATACACCTTGTGTACACACACTTCATTTCAAAATACACACACTACTCTCACAACCATCTCTTCTCTACACACACCAACCATCTCACAATATCTTACCATATCCAACTCATATATTCTCTTACACAATCTCTTACACTCTTACATATTCCATTACACACTTTACATCTCAACTATCCATTCCCTTACAACACATCTCAACCCTCCATATTTAACACATGGGAATTATTTGAAAACCAAAGGAGGCTCCCTTTGATCTCCACCATCCAATTCAAACAAAACCATCTCAACCATCCATCACATTCTTTCCCCCCAAGCAAAGGAATATACCTTTGGAATATTCTATCTCTAACCCAACCATGGTTACCCTAACCTAACTATGGTTAGTTCTCTACACCTAACTTAACCATGGTTACTTCTTAACCTAACCACACACACTCTTCCCTATGAAGGAATATCCCATGGCATATTCTCTTCTATATTATGCCATGTGAGGAATACCATTTCTACCCCTACCAAATTACCCTTTCTACTCTTCTACCCTTGGTAAATTTTTCCCAAGTTTGTGTCTTGGCCTATAAATACCCCCTTGCCTCTTGTATTCCTCACCCCTTGCCATTACTCTTTCTCTCTACATTCTTTCTCTCTAATCCTCTACTTCTATCTTGTGTTCTTAGTAAAACACATTTACATCTTTGAAAGAACACATCTTCTTGCAAGGGAAGAATCACAAGAACCTAATCCACTCTTGTGATTGTGTCGAGGGTCTTCTTCTTATACCCTTTCTTCTACAATCGAGTCTCTAGGTTAGGTTAGGGCTTGATTAAACAAACATTCATTCATTCAATTATTTGTAAAGGAAGTCTTGTGTCTTTGTGACCAAGCCTAGATCATTGGGGATCTAGTTGGGGTTTGATACTTCCGGGTGGAAGTTTTAGTTGTGGTCTTGGTGACCAAGGTGTAAGTCGAATCACGAGATTCTTTAGGGTGGTTTCCGAGGGCGGAATACCGTGGGAGTAACTCCTTCTTTGTGAGCATCGATATTAGTGAATATCGGTGAAGTGAATTGTAACGGTTTGTAGTCCACCGAAAGGATTATACTAGTTGAATAGTATCGTGTCGTAGATTTCCAACTGGACGTACGGATGGTATAAACCCCCCATCTGGAACCAGTATATATCGTGGTGTCTCTCTACTTGCTTTATATACTTTGGTTGTGATTGTGCTCGTGGTTATTCTCACTTAGACCACTTGGTGTTCTTCTTGGCTTAAAGTTTTTAAACGTTCTAAAAGCCAAAGAAACCGTATTCACCCCCCTCTACGGTTCTACAATTGGTATCAGAGCGGGATACTCAAGTTTTCAAGCGTTAAAACCTTCCCGTGAAGGCGTTTTAAAGTGAAAACTTCTTTTTCAAAAATTTGAAACCCTAAATTCAATTTTTGGAAAAGTTGAGTATTAGATCCATGGCTCAAGAGAACCTTATGTCATTGAGGGGTAACACAAGTGGTTATGGATACTCCAACAAGAAAGATCCGAAGACGTTTTGTGAAGTCACATGGAGCGATAGTGATGAAGGTGATCATGAAGAAAGGAACAAATCGTGTCTCATGGAATTCGGATCTCAAGAGGTACATCTAAACCCTTCTTACTCAAGTAAAGATTTAAATATTAATGATTTACAAAATGATCATTTTAAACTCATTGAAATGAATACAAATTGGGATAAAGAAATTAAAGCTTTACTTAGAGAAAAACATATTTTACAACAAGAAACAAATAAACTTGCTAATAGAGCAAAGGAGCTTGAGCTTGAAATTGAGGTAATAAATGTTGCAAAAACCAAAGAGGTGTTTGTACCTTGCTTAAGTTGTGAAAAACTTACACATGAGGTTGACTCTTTGAAAAGCAACTTGTCTAACCTTCAAGACGAAGCACTAAGTTTTTCAAAATTCAAAAAGAGTAGTGTCATTTTAGATAATATATTGAGTCAACAAAAATTGTCCCAAGATAAGGAAGATCTTGGATTTTCAAAAACTCATAAAACTACTCCAACGAGTCAAAGCAAACCAATCATGTTTGTAAAAGAAAGTAAACACGTAAAGTCGAAAACCATAATTCCTCAAACTCATTTTTCAAACATTCGTGGTACTCAAGCACCCATTGCAAATCATGAAACCATAAAACAACTTTACAAACCGGTTTCTAGTAATGGATTTGGTTACACTAAAACTCGAGTCGACCAAACACCACATCTACCAACACCTAACTTAAGACCTTCAACTTCATACAACCAAAGATGTCCATTTCAAAACAAACCTATCTTACACAAACGACCTTCATTTCAAAAGAGAAAATGTTCATTCAACTTCCGGAGGTATTCACATCATCAACCATATAACTCATCTCAAAGGAGACACAACTCCTACCCAAACCAAAGATATTTTAGATCTAACATTTATCAAAACATTAGACCAAGTTTTCAACACCAAAGTAATTTTCAAAATAATCATTGGTCGATGTTCTCAAGGTATGGTCTTGAAACACTTAGTGTCTTAATTCAAGACCCAAGGATATTAAACTTGGGAATGATTTATACTAACCACAATGGACCCAACCAACACTGGGGACCAAGTTTTTGAGTTATATGTTTGTTAGGTATAGGGTTGGACCAACCTATTAGATTGTTGAAAGTGGTTGTTCTAAGCACATGATCATAGTAGAAGATTGTTTACTTCATAAGGAGCATGATGGTGTACATAAGTAAACTTTGAAGAAAGGTCGTCGGTTGTCTAAGCATCTATGGTGGATCTTTATCTCGTGGTCATGAAACAAAAATCATCCATTTAAATCGAGCTAAGTTTTCCTTTATGATTATGAATCTTTATGTGCCTTATATGTTAGTTGTCAAAAATGCTATGTGTTTAGGAAATATAGTTATGTGCTTAAAACTTGCATAACTTGAACACATCATAATCTAAGTCTTAGATCTATTAGAACATCTAAAAACAATCAACAGCTAAACCCAAAAGAAGAAATTAAGTTTTATAAGTTGCTTTAGTATTTTGATCATAATTTCTTCATCCGAACTCCAATTTAGTTGATTCAAAAGGCCATGGAAAGAGAAAAAGGAGATCTACATGTTGAGAGTAAGTTGGGGTCAGTCCCTGGCGCGTTGGAGGCGCGTTGAAGCACCATAAGCGCGCCAGCCGCGGAAAAATTTTGCAAAATTTTTGAAAAACCTTCGTTTTGCGTCCATGAGTCTTAAAACTTGTTTTACACACTCCATTGGAACCCTATTAAGTCTTTATAAACATAAAACAAGATTATGCATGACATTTTCAAAATTCCAAATTGCGTGTGTTTAGCTTTGAGTGTTTATAGTTGACATGTATATGAGGAGAACAATCCCTTAAGGTAAATTAGTTAAATGTATAGTTGGTCATTTGTAAGGTCCTTTTGTGTGTTCTTAGAACATTCGTGCTTATGTGACTAGTACTTATGTGAAGGCATGGAAGGAAATACAAATAAATGTTTTCCGAGAAGAAAGATTTCTATCAATGCATTATTCAAACGATGATTGATACTATCTTAGATTCTACATGTCCATACTATGTGCTATGAACAAGGAAGTTTGACACAAAAGATCCTACTACACTTGTTAGGTTTTGAAGTCATTTGTGTCAAATTATCAAGACTAGATAAAATTTTGGATCACAACTCATACTTGTGTTGAAGAGTTTATATCTACTTCTACTTGTTCAATTTATGTGAAAATTGCATGCTATGTGTTTTTAGGGTAGAAAAGAAAACATAAACATCTATGCAAACACACAAACTATTTACATAGTTGAAGAGAATTCCCGTGGATTGAATTCGGTATGGTATTGCATTACAAACTAAAATACCCAATGAATAGACTTGATAAACTAAGTATTTCATCCGAAGTCTTAGAAACTTATTTTGTTAATGCAAGTGACAAATAAGGATTATCAAAGTCGACATACTACACAACAAACTATAAATAGGAGATATCATGCATTGTATATTGACTTTCCATACATGTTTTGATGGTTTATAGGATCTAGTTTGTGTATCTAATAATAAAATATACACTTGATTTCTATGCACAAACAACTACACTCTTGGGATGTCTTGCATGAAAATACTTGCACTTGGTACATGCATGATAAGATGTAGGTTCTATATTGAGTGAAAATAGAATCATTTAAATTCCAAAATGATGATAAAGGATCTATACACAATCGAGTATAATGGGAACTATTATGCGTGCATAATTCTAAGAACTAACTTGGGTTACTTGATCATCCAANTACTTATCTATACACGAATACATAACAGTTATCTAGTAAGCAGTGGTAATAATATGTACTAGCAGTGGTAATGAGTTTCCACTGCTAGTGCATTCTTCAGCAGTGTCTTCCACAAGCCTATCAGTGGTAACTGTTAGCTTTATTCCCAACAGTGTCTTAATTCAAGACCCAAGGATGTTAAACTTGGGAATGATTTATACTAACCACAATGGACCCAACCAACATTGGGGACCAAGTTTTTGAGTTATATGTTTGTTAGGTATAGGGTTGGACCAACCTATTAGATTGTTGAAAGTGGTTGTTCCAAGCATATGATCATAGTAGAAGATTGTTTACTTCATAAGGAGCATGGTGGTGTACATAAGTAAACTTTGAAGAAAGGTCGTCGGTTGTCTAAGCATCTATGGTGGATCTTTATCTCATGGTCATGTAACAAAAATCATCCATTTAAATCGAGCTAAGTTTTCCTTTATGATTATGAATCTTTATGTGCCTTATATGTTAGTTGTCAAAAATGCTATGTGTTTAGGAAATATAGTTATGTGCTTAAAACTTGAATAACTTGAACACATCATAATCTAAGTCTTAGATCTATTAGAACATCTAAAAACAATCAACAACTAAACCCAAAAGAAGAAATTAAGTTTTATAAGTTGCTTTAGTATTTTGATCATAATTTCTTCATCCAAACTCCGATTTAGTTGATTCAAAAGGCCACGGAAAGAGAAAAAGGAGATCTACATGTTGAGAGTGAGTTGGGGTCAGTCCCTGGCGTGTTGGAGGCGCGTTGAAGCGCCATAAGCGCGCCAGCCGCGGAAAAGTTTTGCAAAATTTTTGAAAAACCTTCATTTTGTGTCCATGAGTCTTAAAACTTGTTTTACACACTCCATTGGAACCCTATTAAGTCTTTATAAACATAAAACAAGATTATGCATGACATTTTCAAAATTCCAAATTGCGTGTGTTTAGCTTTGAGTGTTTATAGTTGACATGTATCTGAGGAGAACAATCCCTTAAGGTAAATTAGTTAAATGTATAGTTGGTCATTTGTAAGGTCCTTTTGTGTGTTCTTAGAACATTTGTGCTTATGTGACTAAGACTTATGTGAAGGCATGGAAGGAAATACAAATAAATGTTTTCCGAGAAGAAAGATTCCTGTCAATGCATTATTCAAACGATGATTGATACTATCTTAGATTCTACATGTCCATACTATGTGCTATGAACAAGGAAGTTTGACACAAAAGATCCTACTACACTTGTTAGGTTTTGAAGTCATTTGTGTCAAATTATCAAGACTAGATAAAATTTTGGATCACAACTCATACTTGTGTTGAAGAGTTTATATCTACTTCTACTTGTTCAATTTATGTGAAAATTGCATGCTATGTGTTTTTAGGGTAGAATAGAAAACATAAACATCTATGCAAACATACAAACTATTTACATAGTTGAAGAGAATTCCCGTGGATTGAATTCGGTATGGTATTGCATTACAAACTAAAATACCCAATGAATAGACTTGATAAACTAAGTATTTCATCCGAAGTCTTAGAAACTTATTTTGTTAATGCAAGTGACAAATAAGGATTATCAAAGTCGACATACTACACAACAAACTATAAATCGGAGATATCATGCATTGTATATTGACTTTCTATACATGTTTTGATGGTTTATAGGATCTAGTTTGTGTATCTAATAATAAAATATACACTTGACTTCTATGCACAAACAACTACACTCTTGGGATGTCTTGCATGAAAATACTTGCACTTGGTACATGCATGATAAGATGTAGGATCTATATTGAGTGAAAATAGAATCATTTAAATTCCAAAATGATGATAAAGGATCTATACACAATCGAGTATAATGGGAACTATTATGCGTGCATAATTCTAAGAACTAACCTGGGTTACTTGATCATCAAATTTCAACCAAAAACACCAACAAATAATTGAGATTTTTGGAACTTAAAACAAAAGCAAGTTGTTTCAAATCAAGAGAAATATCAAACCAACAATAATACTATCAAACATCTAAAAGGAAATGTCACAAGCTTTTATTTACCAACTATTAAGAACATCATCCTAAGCCTTCATATTGATAGTTGCATGTCTTACTTGAGTGATTTTTGTGATAGATGATTATATGCCTTCTAGTGATTAATTCTATGTGATTATGTAACATTTTCTACTTATGATGGTATGCTTAGTAATATGTTATGCTCACTTGTTGTAATGATTAATTGATGATAGGTTGGATACTATGTGGTTACATGCTTACTTGTTAGTGTTATTAAGCAAAGATATGAAAAGTATACTTGCATGAAAAACATGTTTTAATACTATTTGCTTATGTGCTTCCCTACAATGTTATTTTCTAAAATGCCATATGCTTAGTAGTTGTATGAGAAATGTGCTTATGTGAGAAATATGTTTTGGTGCTATTTGCTTACATTAAATGCTCTTTGAGTTTGATGTTATGTGATTATGTGCTTACATGCCGTGATGATTAAATGATAATATATAACATATATTTGCATGTGGAACATGTTTTAATGTTATTCGCTTATATGCCTACTTGTCATTATGATAAATTGGAAATACATGGACGTTATGTTTACTTGTCTTAAAGATCAATTGATTAATAAGATGGATGCTATGTGGTTATATGCTTACTTGTCGTTGTGATTAATTGTATTTGCATGAGTATGTTTTGATATTTTTTGTTTATGTGCCCACTTGCCATGATGCTAGTTGATTTCACGCATATTGCTAACATGCTAATTGTTTCCATATTTGTTAAAGATAATGCTCTCTTGATCTTTACCAAACTCTTAAAGCTTGGCTAAATTTTGTGCTAAGAAATTATGTGTAAGACTTGATAAGTATTAAAATTAACTTGATTCTCAAGAAGTTGAAAATGACGTTGTTTTGAGGTCGCATTTACATCATATAGGTTTTTCTATGCAAGGTTGTATAAATCTAGGGGAGGGTAATACACGGGGTTATTCACTCACTTAGGAATGCCCTTATGTCATGACTTCATACTAGGTAGTAACTTGTGTTATTAAGGTATTGAGTTCAATTGCCTTGCATATACACTTATTATACATACTCATGTTTTGGATAAGATTGCATTAGAAAACATAGTATACAATCTAGACTTTTGATAAATCTTCTCACCTTAGGATATATTTGATCATACTCACATTGCTGGTGCAAATATTGCACAAAACAAGTCAACGCAATGCACTCAAAGTTGCATTCATATAATGATAGGATTTGTGTAGTTGTCACAAATTAAGTCTAGGCACACACATACTTAAAGGTAATTGGATATCTATCACATCTCACGGTGAACATTTAGGTTCTGCTTTATAATCTTAAAGTGTTTTTATGTGAAACTATGTTCTCTAATTTGAATATGTGTTATGCTCACTTGTGTAAGTGATATGTTTATGCTAGCTTGATAAATCCATTCTATGATCATATTCACATGTTTATTGAATATGTGCTCTTATTTGAACATGCATTATGCTTACTTGAGTATGTGACATATTGATGCATAATTGATAAATTTGTCCTATGAATAACTATATGATGATGTTATGCATGTGAGTGCTTGATTTTATTATGTATTATATGATGTCATATGTGGACTAACCCATGTTGTAAGTATCCAAATGGTAACCTAACCCACTTTGGACTTTCACATGTGAGGATTGTTTGGTTGTTGCTTGTTGTGTGTTTTATGTAGCTAGGCCACCGCAAAGGTGAGGCTCTTGACCCATGGATCCCCGCCTTGAAACAAGGGGGAACAACGATCTAGGGGGAGCTATGTTCAAGGGGGAGCACATTCGGGTCACATACAAGCTAGCTCATTAATCCCACAGGCCNTGTTGTGTGTTTTATGTAGCTAGGCCACCGCAAAGGTGAGGCTCTTGACCCATGGATCCCCGCCTTGAAACAAGGGGGAACAACGATCTAGGGGGAGCTATGTTCAAGGGGGAGCACATTCGGGTCACATACAAGCTAGCTCATTAATCCCACAGGCCCAAGTTCGAAACCTGGCTTGATTGGTAGTCCCGCCTTTTTGATTCGACAAAAGGGGGAGAGAGAAAGCAAGAGCGTGTGAAGACCTATTCAATTTAGAGACAAAGGCTTCACCAAATTACAAGGCAAGGTCAAGATGCAAGCTACACCAAAGGCGCGCTTTGTCTTCGCTAAGTTTTGTAATTTTATTTGCTTTCGGTTTTTTATTTGTCATCATCAAAAAGGGGGAGATTGTTGAGGCAACATGATCAAGATCTCCTAATGTTTTAATGATGACAAATAAACATACGAAACACATAAAATATCAAACGGTAGCCAAATTCCCCGGAGCCCATATCTGCTCCTGGTGCGCTGCCCGCGCGTCAACGCGCGGGTGATGCGCCAGGCCACTGTATGGCTTCGGGCGAAATTTGAAAGTCGGCTTTCCTCTTACCCGACAAATGTGGATCTTTCAATACAGGTATGAATATGCTATGTGCTTAATTGAGAACACTCGAAACGAGTTTTGGGATTAGAGAGATCCAACTTTTAAAGCACCCATTTACGGGAAAACGCCAACTCATGTTTTCTAACTATCGCCTCTAGCCAAGGCTTTTATAAACTTAGGGAGCTTATATATTTCACGTAACATCATGTGAAAGCATCCATATGCTCATATCCCGTGCTTACGTCTTCTCTAATTACGTAACGGGTTTACTCCCTTATTGGTCAAACTAAGTCAAAGGTCACTTTGCGTAAACGCATCCTTTCCCACTTGGGTTATGCTTTACATCAAGGCAAAGCACTTAACTTGTTTGAACCAAGGTATTAGTTGAGAACGTCGAGTCGTGGAAAGTCACGAGATATGAAACTATGGATTCTCGACGTTGTGTTACTTGAACTTATAAGTAACCTATGATTTTCTCAACTTATAATCTTAATTGTCTAAACCTTTTCTTCTTAATGACAATTAGATTATGTCTTAATCTTCTCTTAATCTCTTTTCTACAAAAGACAAATCCAATCATATCCAACCAAATCCAAATCATATATTCTCTTACACAATCTCTTACACTCTTACATATTCCCTTACACACTACATCTCAACCATTCATTCCCTTACAACACATCTCATCCCTTCATTTTTAACACATGCCAATTGTTTGAATTCCTAAAGAGGCTCCTTTGATCTCAACCATTGAATTCAAACTAAACACATCTCAACCATCCATCCAACTTCTCCTCTCTATACCACCACATGTGTTTGATCCTCACCATCCATTTCAAACCAAAACCATCTCAACCATTGATCTCTCCTTTCCCCCCAAGCAAAGCATATTCCTTTGGAATATCCCTTCTCAATCCAAACACAAGGCATCCTTGATCCTAGCCATTCATTTCAAATAAACACATCTCAACCCTTCATTTCCCCCACATGCCAAATTATTTGAAAACCAAGGGAGGCTCCCTTTGATCCTAGCCATCCAATTCAAACCATCTCATCTCAACCCTCCATCTCATTCTTCCCCCCCAAGCATTGGAATATTCCTTGGCATATTCTTTCTCTCTTTTCTATGCCATGTGAGGAGATACACTTCTACCCCTTCCAAATTACCCTATCTACATTTTATACCCTTGGTAATTTGGTTTCTCTTTAAACACTTCACAAATGATTTCCAAATTGGCTATTTGAGTTGGTAAACCTTAGAATGATTAATGTTAAGGTTTAGTGTGAAGTACAATTGGGGGTTTAGCAAGGATATGTATTTATAAGATCCAAACACCCAACACTTGGGAATTCCTTACAGACGCCTGGCGCGCTGCCCGCGCGTTGACGCGCGGGTGACGCGCCGGCCTCGGTAAATTTTCCCAAGTTTGGGTTCTTGGCCTATAAATACCACCCTTGCCTCTTGTATTCCTCACCCCTTGCCATTATTCTTTCTCTCTAGATTCTTTCTCTCTAAACACTCTCAAATCTCTATCTCTATCTCTATCTCTATCTCTATCTCTATCTCTATCTCTATCTCTATCTCTATCTCTATCTCTATCTCTATCTCTATCTCTATCTCTATCTCTATCTCTATCTCTATCTCTATCTCTATCTCTATCTCTATCTCTATCTCTATCTCTATCTCTATCTCTATCTCTATCTCTATCTCTATCTCTATCTCTATCTCTATCTCTAATCTTGTGTTCTTGATTTTCATACTATCATCTTTGAAAGAACACATATCTTTGCAAGGGAAGAATCACAAGAACCTAATCCACTCTTGTGATTGTGTCGAGGGTCTTCTTCTTATACCCTTTCTACTACAATCGAGTCTCTAGGTTAGGTTAGGGCTTGATTAAACAAACATTCATTCATTCAATTGTTTGTAAGGGAAGTCTTGTGTCTTTGTGACCAAGCCTAGATCATTGGGGATCTAGTTGGGGTTTGATACTTCTGGGTGGAAGTTTTGGTTGTGGTCTTGGTAACCAAGGTGTAAGTCGAATCACGAGATTCTTTAGGGTGGTTTCCGAGGGCGGAATACCGTGGGAGTAACTCCTTCTTTGTGAGCATCGATATTGTTGAATATCGGTGGAGTGAATTGTAACGGTTTGTAGTCCACCGAAAGGATTATACTAGTTGAATAGTATTGTGTCGTGGATTCGCAACTGGACGTACGGATGGTATAAACCCCCCCATCCGGAACCAGTATATATCGTGGTGTCTCTCTACTTGCTTTATATACTTTGGTTGTGATTGTGCTCGTGGTTATTCTCACTTAGACCACTTGGTGTTCTTCTTGGCTTAAAGTTTTTAAACGTTCTAAAAGCCAAAGAAACCGTATTCACCCCCCTCTACGGTTCTACACCTAGCTTCGTTCAAACATCTCCTGCATAAACTTAGTAGATCGCTAGCGCGAGTCTTCGATGCTTCAACTAACGGATGGTCACTAGTGTGCTTCTCGGATCGCTGGCGCGTTATTTGCATAACGGATGGTCACCAAGTTACATACTAGATCGCTAGCGCGTTAATCAATTAATCTAATACTCGGATGGTCACTACCTTATTCATACATTTAACATTCTTACTTAGCCATCATCATATCCGGATGCTCGAAAGCTAACAACGAATATAGCAATACGGTTGGGTAGGGATAACATTTAGGATATAAATTGGTGAAAAATAAAAAAAATAATAAACAAACAAATAAATTAAAATCCTAAGTGTGGTTAAATACTTTCCCAACCATCCCATTAATAATACTCATATCATTGAATAACTCACGCTTTTGACTCATGTAACTCACGCTTTAGGTAGACACGAATTATACTCAATAAAATCTTAAACAAAGAATAATCCTTAGTTGGCATTCCCATAACGGCAAACTCCTATTCAATCCATAAATATAATACAATAACAAATAGTGGTGATATCTGCCACTTAATACAAAACTTTACATAAGTTGGTTAAACAAACTTGCAACTTCTTTTCTTTCTTTTTCTTTTCTATTTTTTTTCGATTTTTTTTAATTGATGTATTTCACAACTTTTTCCATCACAATTTTTCCGGATAATTTTTCCATACTTTTCATAACTTTCAGAAATAACTGTAATAGTGAAAGTAGTAAACACATGAAAAATAAACTAAACAAAATATACAATATGTACTTTCACTCCAATTTCATTGTGCAATTTCCCGACCTAACCAAAGATAATGAATTACGCACGCGAACACAGGTAATGTAAGGAAACACACTTTGCCTAAAGTAACTAACTATGGATTTTAATCTACAGGGTAGGCTAAGGTGTAAGGGTGTAACGAAACATTTTTAACAAAGGTGTAAGAAACGAAAGGAATGGCTCTGAGGGTTTTTCTAGGGGTATCTTACTCTAAAAGTGAGAGTAAACAAAAAGGTTTATACGGAGGTTAACTAACCAATGTAGTTAGTTAATATAACATAACATATAAAGGCTTTTTGGGTGTAATCCTAGAAATTTACCAAGTTAGACAAGTCACTCCAATTATATCGATAATACTCATTATGGTGGTCTCGAATAGTATACAAGCCAAGTTCTAAAGTTTACAAGTCACCGGCACACTAAAGTTTTGCTTTTTGGAAGAAATAAGGTTATGTGTGCGGTTATGTAATTTAGACTTAAACAAAAACATGCTAAAAATTTTTAAATTTTGATATATTAAGCGTACTTTAAGCATATTTTGAAAAGTTTAGGACAAGTAAGCGTTCTAATTCTCCATCCCCCCACTTAAGTTAAACAACGTCCTCGTTGTTTGTGTCAAAGGTTAAAAACTGGAAAATAAAAGAATTAGAATAGAAAAACTTCCCTGATATTTGCTCGGAATGATCCTCCATTGCGTTTATGAGCAAAAATCAACTTTCTTGTGGATGAGAACGTTTAAGCTTCATGAATGATGTTTCCACAAAAAGTGCAGGAATCTATAATACCACCAAGGCTTTAACACACCTGAGTTAAGAAGGTTCAAACTTGCATAATACATTAGTAGTTAGAAAATAAAACCTAAAAAATTAAAAATTAAAAATCATCAGGTCAGTCGATACGCCACATCCTATGGAAGAGGATGCACCGTATCGAGCCTGAAATTAATACGAATCAGAATAAAAGATGCGTCGTATCCTTATCCAGGGATGCGCCGCATTAAATAAACTGACAGAATGTTTTAAAGTCTAAAAAATAAATAAAAAGAAAAAATGCAGAAAAATAAAAAGATATGACCAGTGCAGATGATACGCCGCATTCCATGATGGAGATGCGCCGCATCTTCTGCAGGCCTGACAGACTCGACTCAAACAGAAAAATAAGATAAAAGTTTCGGTTTGTCTCCCGGTCAGCACTTGTCTTTATTCCAGTTTGTTCTTGTCACGTGCCATCCTTCTTCCTTCATTCGAAAGATGTTACCATATAGTTCTGAAACATTCTATTCAGACCGACTTAATCTAATATATTCTCTGGTCTTTGTTGCAACATATTCTTCATATGGTCCCAATGAGTATTTGATGACATCAAATTTTTCAGAAATTATCATGGGTGGTTCATTATAAGGGATCCCAAGTAGTCGACATTTTCTCTTGATGAACTCTTCCTCGTCTTTATCAACAAATCTAGAATAATCATCCGTACGTAAATAGTCATCAAGTTCTTCAATTAATTTTCTTTGTGACTCATTGTTATCATCATCGGGATAGTAGTTTGTCAAATTAATCGATTGATAATAATCTTGGATCTCGTCCCACTTTCTTTTTAATTCCCATTGTAATCATCGATTAAGCCTTGTTTAGTCATCAAATTCTCTATGCACCCATTCCCAGAAGGTAGTATTTGATGCTCCTTTCAGTCCCTTTAAGTATTCGATTCTTCCTTTTTCTTGTAAAGCCTCTGCCCTACGTGGGGAATCTTCAACTTTATCATACCAATCGTAGTCTTCAAAGTAAACATTGTTGCCAACTCGTCTCATTCCAATTATGCTCCCCCCATTGCATATCCCATCATTCTTATAGTCACAAGTTGGCTATTCACTACTTCCGTCATTGAAATGGAAAGGTTTACAAGTGTGATTGATATGCCCATATTCCCATGGTTTATCCCAAACCCATGGTATTTGGTCGTTCCATTCATAGTACCAGGTGTTTTTGAATTCATCATAAGTCTTGAATCCTGGTAGGTCTCCAGTGAGCACATCATTGTCAATTTGAAGAAGGTAATTGAATTCCTTGAATTGCTTGCACAAGGGTGTCTCGTAGTCAAACACATCAATGTCTATGCTGAACAATTCCTCAATGTCATGCTTAATAGCTGAATCATCATATGACGACTTATTGTCATTTTCGACTTCTTCATCTTCTCCTCTCATTCAGTATACCCATAATGCATCTTTAGTGGCTCGATCCATGGTTTTATGGTTGTGGAACTTACTACCCAACCAATTCGAAAAATCAACATTGTTAGGATCGTAGTGAAGGTCAAAGCTAGCATTATCAATCGTTTTCCTCTTGATCTCCATGAACTCATTGAATTGCTCTTTAAAACTTTGTGTTAGCCATGAGGTCACTATGTGTTTAACTTCGTCCATAGGAGCAAATTCGGGATCTCCATATTTAAGTTCAAGCCTGTAACACCCCAACCCGAAAAGGGCTAAAGTGTAACATTATGGAGTCAAATCAGAACACAAGTGAAACGGAGATACATTTCTAATACAAAGTTTACAAAGGGTTACAAGGGAAAAACTAAACAAAGTACAAGATACAAAAGGGGCAACAATAATATACTAAGCCCAAACATAAAATACTAAGCCCAAACATAACTGCTTCTAGTCATCTCTAAGTCCAGCAAGTATCTAACAGGTGAAGTCTTGTAAGCCCAAAAGCAAATAAACTCTCCATCCATAACCCAGCTTCCTACTAAACCTGCCGCAGGAGAAAAGAAATGCGGCTGAGCTTACAAAGCTCAGTGAACATATATAATAGATAACAAACAGAATTAATGAAATGATACGAATGAAATACAAATAATAGAGTCGAGAGAATCAAAAGAAGTACAAGGTAAAGGTGTAGGATAAATGGTTAAGGTGTAAGGTGAGTGTATGTATCAGTATATTTACCCCATGCCAAACAAATATCCAAACCATGTCATATCTTCATAACCAATGTATTCGGAGGGGAGTCCTCGGAATACCAAATGTAGTCGGAGGGGAGTCCTCAAGTAATCCATGGAGTAGCTAGCTCCTAAAATGTGAAGGGACTGCATACACGCATGCCCAATCACCAAACAAATGTAATATATATATCCATGTCATAGTAGTAGCCCAAACAAACAAACAAATCTAGGATGCATCCATACGCCCCTGCAAACAAATCATATCATAATAACGGCCGTAGCAATAGCAGATAAGGGACGGTGTGGGACATCTCTCCAGCCACACTAGAGTCATAACATTGGTGCATCAATGCTATGGTCATGGACCCCCCATAACTGGGAACAAAATAATAATGCCTGGGTAAATACTGAAGGGTCAAAGGTAACCAGAGTTCAAATCAATGTCAATATCCATATCACGGTCAAATAATCAAGGTTCAAATCCAAAGTTCAATATCAAGGTTCCTGTAGTATAAGTGCCAATGTCAAAGGTTCCAATTAACAAGGTTCAATATCCCAAAAGTTTCAAAAGTACCCAAAGGTCGAAATATACCAAAGGTCCACATAGGTGAGAATCATGTCAAAGGTGTAATATCAAAGGTACGATTTATGAGACCGAAACATATTATGAGTCCAAAATAAGATAGGAGTTTACAAAAGAGAGATAGAGATATAAGTCACGAGAGAGACAAAGTAGAACACTCTTGTTGAAGGAGTATAAAACTGAGGGGTCAACAAACAAGGTCAAGTTTGGTAAGCCTCTAAGTCTTCAAGACATCCAAAGTTAAAATCCCATGGTTCATATTTAAAGGGGTCATAGTGAAAGTTAAAAGCAAATGTTCAATTTAGTAGGTTCATATTACTTATTTTAAAGGTTCGTAGTTCAATCAATTTAAAAGGTTTATATCAAAGGTTCATTTAAAAAGGAATTCCCCAACATATAGCATTTATAAAAGTGATCTTTAATGAAGGTTACCATCAGATATTCTTTAAAAGTGGTTTTCATGAATTTGTAAAATCCCATATAAAAGTGGTCTTAAATCATGCTAGAAGCATCGTCATAAAATAGTTTCTCCTTAAAACATTTCCATATTATAATTAAGGAAAAAGGGTTTTCCCATCCTGTTAAAATATCCCAAAAGAACTTCCAAAGTTTAAAAGGGTCCAAAGGCTAAGATCACAAAAAGTTAACGAACGGGTTATGTCAATATTTTACCATAAGGGTCAAACGAAATCAATAGAATCACAATACCAACGAAATACATCAACCACAGAGCCAAAGTATAAAAGGGAGGGGTCATAACAAGGACCAAGAGGAATCATAACACGAAAAAAAATCAAAGACAAAGTCAAGAGAGAGAAAGTATGCACTCTTGCTGAAAGAGTACGGAATATCTGTACCTTCGCCGAAACACACAAAACCAAGATCAAACAAAAGAAGAAGGATCACTCCCACTTCACCGGACCTAGAAGAAGTGAATAACAAATTATGAAGAGTTCAAATTATATAAGTTACTTCTTTTAGTTATCTTTCCATTTTTAGTAACTTTCCTTTTATAGCAGCTTTCCAAAAATAGTAACTTTCCAAAAATAGTAAGTTTCTTCTTTAAGTAGATTAACTAATTTAAGTAACTTTCTATTCCTAGCAGGTTTCCAAAATTTGTAAGTTTACATAAATAGCAGGTTTCCATAATTTGAAAGATTTCATATTATAATTAGGTTAAGTTATTAATTAAGCATTACTATGGAATTAGGGTTCATTTTGACAAGTCATGATAGTTTAGGGTTCAATAAGCCAACTTTCCATATTTTAGGGTTTAATATGCAATTAATCAAAGTTAAAGGTCTAAAGTGTAAATATTACAATTCTCCATATTTTATACCATTTAATCCATGAGTTAATAATATTTACCATTCAATAATTCAAGTTTACAAATGTTTCAATTTAAACCCTTAAGTTACATTAATTACAAATAAGTCCTTATACATATTTAAATTACTTATATAACCATATTAAATTCCAATTAACACATTTAACCCTTGATTATCAAAAGTACACATTTAATCCCTTAATATCATATTTATACGAAACAGCCCGTTACTTCCCATAATTTTACAAAACAACCCTTAATTTAAATAAAATACAAATCATATATATAAATATATTAATTTACCAATAAATCCTTTTAAATTACAAAATTTACACTTAACCCCCTGGTATTATATTTTATACGAATTTCCCAGGTCTTAAATAATGTACCAAAACAACCCTCAAGTTTAATTAATTACAAAACACACCATTTTATTTTAATAATTCCATTCGGTTCTAATTAAATTCTCAAAACCCTAAACCTAATTTTTTCAATCATCCACTCATCATTACACAATCATTACAATCATTTAAAAACACATTTAAAATCAGTAAACCCTAACCCTAATCCATTCGACCCTTATTCTTTTTATTTTCTTTTATTTCTCTTTATTAAACCCGATAAAAAAAATAAATCTAAACTAAGTTTCCAGGTTTCGAAAATTATAAGGACTATTTTTCTGATGTTATATGACACCCATAGGACCAGAATAAAATATATACAACACCTCAAAAAATCGCATGGCTGATTACATGTTTTTATTAGGTTTTTGATTACTTAAATTCGTATGATCAATCTAACATGCATGGACCAATTATAACATTTTATACAGATTATATATGAGATATAGGATGATACAAAAATACCATAAAGATGTTTGATCGAATGGATTGAGCAGGTGGAATTTCTTCAAGAGGAGTTTCCTAGGAAAATAAATCGGCATCTGTAGGACCTTGGATAACAACTTATTTCACAACTTATTAGNATCAACCACAGAGCCAAAGTATAAAAGGGAGGGGTCATAACAAGGACCAAGAGGAATCATAACACGATAACAAATCAAAGACAAAGTCAAGAGATACAAAGTGTGCACTCTTGCTGAAAGAGTACGGAATATCTGTACCTTCGCCAAAACACACAAAACCAAGATCAAACAAAAGAAGAAGGATCACTCCCGCTTCACCGGACCAAGAAGAAGTGAATAACGAATTATGAAGAGTTCAAATTATATAAGTTACTTCTTTTAGTTATCTTTCCATTTTTAGTAACTTTCCTTTTATAGCAGCTTTCCAAAAATAGTAACTTTCCAAAAATAGTAAGTTTCCTCTTTAAGTAGTTTAACCAATTTAAGTAACTTTCTATTCCTAGCAGGTTTCCAAAATTTGTAAGTTTACATAAATAGCAGGTTTCCATAATTTGAAAGATTTCATATTATAATTAGGTTAAGTTATTAATTAAGCATTATTATGGAATTAGGGTTCATTTTGACAAGTCATGATAGTTTAGGGTTCAATAAGCCAACTTTCCATATTTTAGGGTTTAATATGCAATTAATCAAAGTTAAAGGTCTAAAGTGTAAATATTACAATTCTCCATATTTTATACCATTTAATCCATGAGTTAATAATATTTACCATTCAATAATTCAAGTTTACAAATGTTACAATTTAAACCCTTAAGTTACATTAATTACAAATAAGTCCTTATAAATATTCAAATTACTTATATAACCATATTAAATTCCAATTAACACATTTAACCCTTGATTATCAAAAGTACACATTTAATCCCTTAATATCATATTTATACGAAACAGCCCTTTACTTCCCATAATTTACAAAACAACCCTTAATTTAAATAAAATACAAATCATATATATAAATATATTAATTTACCAATAAATCCTTTTAAATTACAAAATTTACACTTAACCCTCTGGTATTATATTTTATACGAATTTCCCAGGTCTTAAATAATGTACCAAAACAACCCTCAAGTTTAATTAATTACAAAACACACCATTTTATTTTAATAATTCCATTCGGTTCTAATTAAATTTACAAAACCCTAAACCTAATTTTTCCAATCATCCACTCATCGTTACAAAATCATTACAATCATTTAAAAACACATTTAAAATCAGTAAACCCTAACCCTAATCCATTCGACCCTTATTCTTTTTATTTTCTTTTCTTTCTCTTTATTAAACCCGATAAAAAAAATAAATCTAAACTAAGTTTCCAGGTTTCGAAAATTATAAGGACTATTTTTATGATGTTATATGACACCCGTAGGACCAGAATAAAATATATACAACACCTCAGAAAATCGCATGGCTGATTACATGTTTTTATTAGGTTTTTGATTACTTAAATTTGTATGATCAATCTAACATGCATGGACCAATTATAACATTTTTTACAGATTATATATGATATATAGGGTGATACAAAAATACCAGAAAGATGTTTGATCGAATGGATAGAGCAGATGGAATTTCTTCCTCTCTGCTAGGACAAATCTAACAAAAAAATGTTCCCACGATCGAACCAGCCTTCACAACCACAACCACGAATTTTTCCCAACCTCTATGACTTAGAATAAGTCCAGGAAAAATATCAAGAAGCTCCAGAAAAATTATATGTGCCACAAGAGATTTTTAGTGTTGTTTTACGGTTTTTAAAATGTATAATATGGAAAATAAATAGAATCCGTGTATAGAGATGGGAGGGGGAGTGATTTTCGGCCATGAAGAGTGATTTGAAGTTAATTTGATGTTTTGAATCACTTCCAAATTTATCTAGATCGTATCTTTATTTTTAAATGATTTAAATACATAATATAAATAAATAAAAGGTATAATTAGTTAAATAAATATTTTTGAAAGTTTTTATACTTTCATATGGTACTTTAAGCTATAAACCAAGTTCATGAAAATTGTCATACTTCATATGTTGCAAATCATAATTATTTGGGATTTAATTTGTATTTGTTTAAGTCTTTAAATCAAATTTAAAGTAATAGGGGCAATTTGGTAATTTAAACATGTTATGAAAATGTGGGTTTTACAACTATTCCCCTCAAAAGAATTTTCATCCTCGAAAATGCAAAAAAGGTAAGGTGGTGAAAACAAAACGAAGGTACACCAAACTACGAACAGAAAAAAGAGTAGTTTGACTCGCACAAACTCAGACTTAAAGAATTTTCAACAAACAGAATGATCTTGTTTCCCATGACTTGATCGATCCAAGGATAGTTTCAGTTTCTCCAGAGAAAGCACATCGAACAGAGTCCAAATCAAAAGGATCACATACCGAACGTAACAGATGATAGTCGTATCCCTTTAAAAGGTATTCAAAGGAAGATGTAGGATTGGGTGGGTATTTCGTCCGTGGATGATGCGTGGGTTTTGCAACCTTCGCAGTAGGTTTTACCTCTCAAGGGATCTTGAGAAGCTTACAACCCCCACCAGGCAGTGTACCTGACCGATGTAGTATAGTGAAGTGACAAGTTCCGGGGGATTGATCGTTCTCTCGGGGAATAGTGTCGTTAG
>LBNU01019780.1:51444-64409 GCA_014162995.1 Artemisia annua
TAACGCAAGTTCTAGAATCTAATTACTACCGGTACACACACAAGCACCAACAATGAATGCTTTTCCTAACAATTCTAGGGGTGAACCTCACATATTTAGGGGAAATTTTTGAGTGGTACGGTTTTTTGTGCTAGTAATACAACTCCTATCCATGAGACGCTTATTATGCCTAAAGTTTCACTCCTATATGTTGTAAAAAATTTTAAATTTGGTGCTAAAATTGCCCTAACAAATATTTCTCTTAGTTTTATTACACATCTACTATTAAACAAAACAAAAATCAAGCGTAATAGCATTTTCTAAGGTGTCTTCATTTACCCCCCTTACACTTAAACCGAACATTGTCCCCAATGTTCACATAAAAGATGTAAAAGTAAAGAAAATGAAAGAATGAAACAAATACTCCCCTGATTCGTTTGATGTGGATCGTGTGGTAACATGGTTAGATCTTCTTCCAAGATGATGTAAAAGCTTCAAGATCAAAGCGACGCCAAAAACTTGATGTCATGAACTTGATTCCATGTTCATCTTCTTGTCCAACGTAACCTGTTAAACCTGAGAAAACAATCTAGGCAAACCTTGCGTAAAATCGGCGGCAAAATCTTTATAAGGATATAATGCTTGTGGAATGAAAGTTTTGCAGATTCCTGGAATTAACGATGCAGTAATTTTTATAATCCGGCAGAAAAACTGAATTTTAAAAACCTTTTTCTGGAATCAGTACCTGACGCCGTCAGAATTGATCTGACAGAATTCTTATGTTTAGTTTCCGGAAAATTTCTGAAAAAACAAATACCTTAATTCCTGGAATCCTGCAAAATTTCATTATGACTCGATACAAGCATTTGACTTAAACAAATACTAGTATGTATGTTCATTTTATATTGTTACAATTCATGTCCAATTCGTTCTTATAAACAAATTTAGATTTCCCTTACACTTATCTTTTTGCAAAATACCTTTATATGTAGTTAAGACGATGTTAAAAACAAAATAAAGCATTTTCACAATGTAATTTGAAACATGAATTGTTAGCAATAAAAATAAAGCATACATACGGAAACAAATAAAATCAAATAAACAAACAAACAAAGCAAATAAAGCTTGGGTTGCCTCCCAAGAAGCGCTTTTCTTTATTAACGAGTCTTGTAACTAGACTCAAAGTCACCCTACCCAACGTAGGTGAGTTCTGCATCGAGGACATCCTTAGGGTTGATTTTGGTTTGGAGCTTCCTATTGGTGCGTTTGGTGAGATATGTCCTCTCAAACTTCTCTCCATCCGGATCATATAATGTCATTTTTATGTGCCATGATCCATCTCCTTCCTTAGGTGGCTTTTTCCAATCCCATTTATGTTCATCTCCTTCGCTTTTCCACTTATTCATTCCTAGGTTAATTGGCAAAACTCCTAGGAAGTCAATCATTTTTCTAAAAACTAGAGGATCTTCAAATGGGTCCAATTCAGTGTCCCTAGCCAAGAGTTGTTCTATTGTCTGTGTTCGGTTTACAAACTCCTCTTCTAGGTAGAATGGGCGTTGGGGTCCTATGAAGTCTCCATTCATCCATGGTCCGTATCTAGAGGGTCTCCTATTAACATCCGCCCAATGAGGCATTGGTTCCTCATAGGTGTCATAGGCGTGTTTCTTAATATCATATACCGACCAAGTTTCTCCTTCTCCTACTGATATGTGCCTTTTTACACATATCTTTCCTTCCATTTTCCGAACCAAAACGACCAAAAACACCTGAAAACGACCAAATAATGTTACAAATATCTTTGGAGTATGTTTTTAAGCGTTTCAGGTGTAAAAGATTGAAAACAAACAAAAAACTAAGCAAAATTTCAAAATTGTCAAAAACAGTCCCTGAAGTTTCAGAAAATGGCAAAAATGGTCAATGGGTTTTCAAAAGTGGAAACTTATCATTCAAAACCCTTGTACTATTCTAACTTGGCAAAATAAGCCCTTTTTGGAAACTTTGGAATATTTACAATTCCAGTCCCTCAAAATCCAAAATTTACAAAAATGGTCCCTGGGTATTTATTTTTGGAAAATTCACATTTATGGTCCTTGGGTTATTGAAGCTTGGCAAGTTTGATCCTTATGGTATCTTTGGAAAAGTTTCAGTTTCAGTCCCTAAAGTTTGGTAAATTACAAAATTGGTCCTTGTGATATTAATCTAAACCAAACGGACCTATAACTAATCATAAACCCAAAACCACAAAAACAAACCATAAGCCCAATCACTATCCCAGCCCACATCACGTTTAAACATAACCCCTGTTATAACCCCCACCCTAGTCAACCCTACCTTTGACCTTCCCCTAACCTCACCTCTCCCACACGTGAACCCTGCAACCAGTACACCTCCATAGCCCCTACCATCCCCTTTATCACTTTCTTGTCCCCCTAAACCATCCCCAACATTTATTACCCTACCTGCACCACTAAAACTGCCTAAATTGCTTGTACCATTTTCCCGCCAAAACTGAGATTAAAGGCCAAGATTAAAATCAGCTCATCCAATGGTCTACAATGAAGGTGGGAAAGTACAAGGAGCAGAGAAGAAAGCAGAAACCCTAGTTTTTTTTTATATAAATAGTTTCCTATTGTAAGCCATTTTTTGGCAGTGAGATTTTTAATAGGTTTTAGTAGAGTAGTAGAAATAGTTTTCTGCAATTAGTGTAATTTTAGCTTAACTTTGAATTGTTATTGAAGTTTTCAGTGTTGTAGTTTTACATATTACATTTCTTGTTAAACTTATGATAATTCAAGTAATGTGTAATGATGTTAATTCTCATATTCTGCTTGTTCTTGTTCTTGATGTTATTAGTGGTAATTTAATGGTCATTTGGCTTCATTTTAGTCCCATTAACCTGTTTCAGGCTTAAAATCAATAGCTTTAAGTTTAAAAATAACATTTGTAGTGTAATCATAGGTATATAGGGGTGTTTGGTTATTCTGAGTTGTGAGTGTTCTTGTTGTTGATTTGCCTTGTTTTCTGCATGCTTAGTCCACATTAGGATAGGATAGGTCATACAAGTCATAATAGTGGCAGTTTGTTTTATAAAAAGTGAAAGTTAACTCATGATTCCATTGCTCCCTTCATTATTTTGAAACTGTTCCTGCATTTGTGATCATCTGTGAGATTTCATGTTTATGTTTGTGTAATTAGTGATGAATCATGTTCAATATACACTTAGGGTGAGAATCAAGCTGTTTAAATTCATTTTGGTCAAAGGAAATTGCAAGTTTAAAAGTCATGGTGTACTGTTCATACTGCATGTATGCAGTCTGATTGTCTGCTGAATAAGGGCTTAATTAGGCTTCAATTGGTGTTAGGAAATTAGGGCTTTTAGGTTTTCTTTGTTCTATGCTAGGTAGTCTAGGTTTTGCCCCCTTGAGGTTTAAGTTCCAGCTTATTTAGATTGCTTATTTTTAAGTTGCAAGTTGGTGGTCTGACTGTGTATCTCCCCTGCATCCAGTTTTGTGCAATTTTCTTTTGCCCATAAGAGGCTTGAATCTAGATGTAAATCTTTGTTCTTTGCTGATTTAGGAAGCCCCCTAGGTAGTTTATAGGGATTAGGAGTTAGATTGCTAGTAACTGCTTATTAGGTGCTTAATCTTAAGCCACCTTTTGGCCTATTTGAGGACTGCTGCTGCTGAGCTTGTTGCAATTCTTGTTAATTGTTGCTGATTTTGTTGTGGTTATTGCTGCTTCTTGTTGCCTCTGTTGTTGTTTTATTGCTTGCATAAGCTGTTGTAAGCTCGTGGCTTATTTGAGCTTTTTGAGGCTCATTCTTGTTGTCTGCTATTGTTCTTGTTCTTGCAATATCTGCTTATTGTTCCTGTTGTTAGTTGTTATTGATTTGTTGTTGTTACTGCTATTTGTTGTTGCTTTTGTTGTTGTTTATCTGCTTGAATAAGCTTTTGTGAGCTTAGTAGCTTATTCATGATCTTTGGCTTATTGGTGTTGTTGTGTGGAATTTTCAAAAGAAAACTAGCACTTTAGTAAATCTTGAACAAATCTTTGAATCTGTTTGATATTTTGATTTGAAATTGAAGTGGTGTAAGTTTTTGTTCTGTTTTCAGTAAGAAGTTGAGTTTGTGTTTGTGTGTTAGTACAGAGAAAGAAAGAAAACTTAAAAAAAAAAAATAATTGCAAAAACTGATATGGGAGGGATTCGAACCCAGCCCATCCAGTTCACAAACACAACACCAACACGCCAAACCAGTTGCCCTTGGGTCTTTTTCAGGTTATGACTTGCAAATTTAATTTATATAGTGGTATTGTCAATTTTGCTTATTCGAGCTTATCTAGCGTATTTACTGCTTTTGAATAAGCATTTAGGACTTTTCTTATTTTTTCTAGTATTCTGATATTATAAAGTATTTATAGAAAAAGTTTTGTAATTTTCTTAATTAGTTTAGTATTTATAATAATTAATTTTAGTTTAATTAGTAATTAATTAATAATAAATAAATAAAAAGTAAAAAAAAAAATAATTTTCTTTTTTCTAAAATTTTCTTTTATCATTAGGTTCGTAAAAATGTAATTTTCATATCCGTAGGCCTTTTATTTCTCAAATTTCACTTTTTATTTTGCGCGTTTACGTTATTTTTAACATAAACGCGCGTTTTTAGTTTTTAAACGTTTCTAAGTACTTTTGCTTTACGAGTTTGTTCATATAGCTTCGTTAGTCGTTTTTATTCATATTCCAGTAGTATAATCACTCAAAATCCTTTTTCATTCAAAATCACCCGATCACAAATCCGTTTTGTATACCATTCACGCCTCGTCGGGACATAACGACCCGGGGAAGTTCTATACTCCTTGGATTATTGCATTGTGCCCTTTATAGTTTGACTTGAGTTGACCAATTCCTTGGTCAGTTTTAGTTGACCGTTTAGGGCCAATCACCTACCGCTATTTTAGATCCCTTACAATCAATCATAGCACTTGCGGTAGCTAGAAATCCTCTTCCTATCAACAAAGGACATGTAGGGTCGCTAACCATGTCGAGGACGTGGAAATCGGCTAAAATTGTTAATTTCCCAATGTGTACTACCACGTCCTTTACTACTCCAACCGGGTATACTACACTTCCATCCGCCAAACCTATTATTACCTCAGTTTCTTCTAGCTTTCCTAGTTTGAGGGCGGTGTGAAGAGGTAATGGAAGTAAGTTAAGGCTTGATCCAAGATCGGCTAATGTGTCATAAGCCTCCGAATTACCGATCTTGCACGGTAGAATAAATAAGCCCGGGTCATCTAATTTCTTAGGTAACTTGTTTTGAACGAAGGCGGTTCCCTTGTCACCTAACTTGAGCTTCTTCTCATATTTTTCCAAGAGGGCATTATAGTACGGCGCTCATGCCAAAACATCAATAACCGGACGTTCAAGGTGGAGTTCCTCGAATTCTTCGTCAAAGTTTTGAATGGGCGGTGTTTCAACTATGTTGATGACCAATTTAGTGTTGGATATCCTACTCTCGTGGTCTTTTTGAGGGATTTGGGTTTTCTTGAAACACGTGCTCATGGCATTGACCGAATAGTATTGTGGGCAAGAAATAGGAGACGAAACCGAAGATATGGCATTAATGTTTAGTTTCGGGTTCTTGACCGTGTCGTTTGGGAGGGCTCCCATCTCTCGTTCATTGAGAACTTTCAACAAGGTGTCGATCTTATTGGTCATCTTGCTTTGTCTTGGTTTGAAATCGGATTCAAACTTGGCTATACGAGCGTCTTGAGATGCCAAAAATTTAGACATCAATCCTTCAAAATTATTGGTACTACCATTGTTATTGGAAGGATTGTTGTTGAAAGTACGGTTTGAGGATGAACCGTTTGATTGAAAACGATTAGGTGGATTGGAAGAGTTGTTTTGGGGCGTGTTTTGGTTTTGTTTCCACCTAAAGTTTGGGTGATTTATCCAAGAGGGGTTGTAAGAATCACCGTAAGGGTTTGGCTCGGGTTTGAAAGTGTACCACTTTTCTCCTGCTCCATCGGTACGCGAGGATGCGTAGTCCACAAAAGCTTGTTCGGGGAGTTCCATGCAATCACGAGTGTCGTGGGGACCACTACAATATTCACACGAAGAAGTGATTTTGTTCACTTGGCTTGAAGGTTTAGGAGCTTCGTAGGATTTCATGAGAAACTTGACTTGATCCTCAAGTTCCATGATCCTACGATCAGAAGTGCTTGAATTATTCGAAGGCAAAGATATTGCCTTGACCATTTTGTTCAAATCACGGGGATCGTTCCAACTTTCATTGTCATAGAGAGCAAGATCTTCTATGAGTTCCCATGATTGTTCCGCACTTAGATCACGTAGCTTGCCACCGGCCGCTTGGTCAATGGTTTTCTTCGTGGGGATATTGATATGGTCATAGAAAATTTGGACTTGGAGCCAAAGGTCTATGCCATGGTGAGGGACTTTTTGGAGTAAGTCCTTGAATCGAGTCCATGCCTCGTAGAGGGTTTCGCTTTGACGTTGTTGGAACATCAAGATTTCATTCCTTAGCTTAGTGGTTCTCCCCGGTGGGAAAAATTGAGCAAGGAAGCGAGTGGTGAGATCATCCCAAGAGGTGATGGATCCTGCGGGTAAACGTTCTAGCCATTGACTAGCTTGGTCTCGCAGAGAGAATTGGAAGAGACGTAATCGGGTAGTCTCTCGAGTTTTAACATTAAGGTCTATGAAGTCAATGATTTTAAGAAAGTCCTTGAGATGTTGATTTGGATCTTCGGAACGAAGTCCATGGAATGCACATCCGCTTTGCACCAACCGGATGGTGTCGGATCGTAAGGGAGACACATTGGCTCCTTGGGTGAGCTCAATGGTGTTTCGATGGCCTTGGTGGCTAGGACGGGAGTATTCTCCTAAAGTGCGGGCTCTAGGAGGTGGGTTTGGTTGTGGTGGGTTATTGGGAATAAGGATATTACCACCTTCCATGATGGCGGATGGTAATGGTTACGAACAGAGACACGAAGAAAATAGATAGACAAAAGAAAACCAAGAAAAATAAAAATAAAATCTCACTAGAAAGGAATCTAATGAGTAGACCTAAGTAAAAATAAAATTTTCAACCTAATCAATAACTATTCCCCGGCAGCGGCGCCAAAAACTTGATGCGTGGGTTTTGCAACCTTCACAGTAGGTTTTACCTCTCAAGGGATCTTGAGAAGCTTACAACCCCCACCAGGCAGTGTACCTGACCGATGTAGTATAGTGAAGTGGCAAATACCGGGGGATTGATCGTTCTCTCGGGGAATAGTGTCGTTAGGATTGAAAACTACTCTAATTTAGGTCTAAGGGTTGAGGGATGATTCTTTTTGTATTATTGTATTTTATGAAAGCAAGTAAAATCTCGTGTATTTGGAAGAGTGGGCGGAATTAGTTGCTAATCAACTAACCCAAATATCTACTAATGCAAATAAAATAAAATAACAAGAAAATAAATTGGTTGTGAAACTTATATGGGGAAAAGTGTGTTTACTTAGATTTCCTTACTCCCTAGCTATCTTTTACCGGTTAATTGGTTTGTTACAATTGTGTGGATGACGGGTTGTATTCCTTTAAACCATTCGTAGGGCCGTGTACGATCTTCCCTAACTCTATAAGCTCATACTTCACTCCTATGTCGAGCCGACTAAAATCTCCTAACATGGGATCACTAGAATTTGCTTATGCATTAAATACAACCATATAATCGTAGTACACATCCGATTCATGTTTCTTAAGACGTTCAAGCAAGTTACCGTATAGGAGGTTAGCCAGTTTTCTTAAGCCTAACATCGACATCACCCACCCACAACAATCAATAACAAACTAACAACAAATAATCAATAGCTAGGTTTCATTAGATCTAAGCAAACACAAGAGAAACCTAGCCTAGCATGTTAAAGTAAAGACAAGCATAAGATATAATCAAGCAACACATAGACATATTGATTGATTTGAAAGGAGACTAATCTTTAATTGAACATGAATGATTCAAGTGTGAAAAACCCCTGAAAATACAGTAAACCACGACCTAGGGTTTTATCCCTAAAGTTCTCCCAAAAGCTCCACACTTAATGAATGAAAATTAGAAAATTATATATAGATTTTACAACTTGACGGCGTCACGTTTTAGCTCGTGACGCCGTCACCTCGCCGCCGAAACCCTTCTCGGATTGCTCAGATCTACTCTTGACGCCGTCCCTCTTTAAATCTCTCTGGGCCGTCTCTCTTTAAGTTATAACGTGACGGCCTAGGTGAATTTACACGTGACACCGTCACGTGTAAAAGCCTCAAAATCTTTCTGGCCCGTCTCGTTTAAAAATTATCCAACTCTACGTCAAAGCGTGACGCCGTCACCTCGTAAAGAGTGACGCCGACAGGTACTGTTTCCAGCATAATTTGAGACTTTGTCGTTTTCTTCACTTTTATGCTCCAAAAACGTCCAAAACGCTTCCTTTTCCAGATTTCTTCTCCAAAGTACCTAAAATGACAAAAGGAACGATTTAAGGCAATATTTGATCAAATAATTACGAATTAGGGCTTAAATGACCCCCTAAAAGCGTAACACTTTTCGCCTCATCAGTGGACAAAGAAATGGACTGATCAGATGAGAATGTATCGAATGATAGCAATCACGAGGGTGATATCTATAAGTTTAACTCTTCAGATTTTCAAGTAGTTTCGTCTTCAGTACAACCTTTCAAAGGTATTCTCTTAAACTGTCAGATCTTGATTCTAAGAATCCAAAACCTCATATTTTAACTCATAACAGATTATCATGAAACGGATCCATCAAAATGAGAGGCGTATACATAGCAAAACATAGGTGTAGCTCTTCATAGTAACAGATCAAATCCATATAGTCAGAAGATAGGTTGATCGATAACATCAAATGGCAGAAAGCTCTAAAACAGAACTTAGGATTCTTATCAAAAACACAGAAGTCAACAATCACGTGTCGAGAATTCAAACGTATCAAAACGTACCGCGATAAGGTGGATCAAACGTACAGATCGAAAGAATCCTAGGGTCTCACTATTCGCAGATAGTCGCAAACGAAAACAGAAATCTAAGGCTCCTCTAAGGCACTTCTCGAGACATCCTATGAACACGACAAGTGCACGTTATATGATGTAAGTATTATCACGTTGGCCAGACGTCATAATACTAGCATCATATAAATATGCCCTCATGATGGTCATACTTTGTCTCAATCAGTGAAACAAATCTACAAATCCACCTAACAGTCCAACTAACTCCTAGGTTAGTCCTATTCAAAGATCAATAACAAACGATGTCCGCAAAACAGATGAAACTCAAAAGGACGTAACAAAGTCAAACAATCATTATCAGAAAGAGACATGTTGCCAAGGCATCAATTTCCTCCATCATAAGGTTCGCTTCAAAATTTTGTCCCTTCAAAATCTCCTTATGTCCGAGTAACCAGTCTCCGTCCATCTTCCAGTCTGAGAGTGAAACGGAATCATTAACCCGAGTTTGGTTCCTCAAGCCTTCTGCAGTATCTTCTTGGAATGTGACTGAGTAATGTGAATCTCTGGTACGATCTGCAATCTCCTCATCATCCAGTCTGCTTCCACTCTCAATTCATCTTAGTACAACCAAGATGAATAGGGAAGTAAGACTGTATGTTCTTCATCAGCTCCAGGTTCGCCGTCTTGACCAGGTTCCTGCGTTCTGCTCGTCAACTCTTCTGTCTTGCGAGGAATATCATCAACTCTCCAGGGTAGTCGCCGTTGTCCGTCATCTTCAGGTTCTATCCATCTCCATCCTCCGGTGGAAAATTTGGTGGTTCAACAAGAATCATATCCGGAAACTCAGGGTGCCAAAATAATTCCCAAGATAAAGTTCATCCCTTGGTGTACAAAATAGGTACTAGAGAACTTCTTAATCGCGAAAGTAACGTACGAGTCTCCAGAGCAAAAATGATATCAAAGTTTAACAATCGGTAATCGTAGTAGGGAGTTCAAAATAGTTCAAAACACCAAAGGTAAGACATAGTAGAACAGTCGTCAGCATCTCGAATGCTTAAGCAACCAATTCATATCAGAATCAAATCGAAGTTGACTATCCAAAGAAAAGCAGATTTACATAGCAAACCTTTATCGTTCAAAGTGAAAGTAAAAACTCTTATTCTCGTGGTTAAACACCACCAGACTTCTCATGGAAATAAAAATGGACAAAACAAAATCAGATAACGTCGGAAAACTTACAGATGATTACCAAAAGCAAGAGGCGATCATAGAGTGCATCAAATACATCATCGCCATGGAGATCCTCAGAGTGTCCGAAGAGATATCAAAACAATTAGGTCAGAGATCAAAGATAAAATCAACATAGTGTTTGCATTGCCATGCAATCTTCAATGCCTTCAAAAATACTGGTGGTAAACTTAGGTGGTGCAAATATTTCTAAATCCAACAAGATGATTACAAAAAGGCATAGCTAAACGTAAGGCACGAATCAGAGTAATGTGGAAACGAAGATACATAAGCAAAACCTTAGAGTCTACCCATTCCTTACCAGTCAAACTTAGGTTCATGCAGGGGAATCTTAAAGCAATCCTCAAAGTTGTTTCCTATGTCCTTACAGTGGAAGCTTAATGGTCCAAAACTCACAGGTCATAGCTTAAGCTCTACGGGTGTTGAATCCGCCGATCAAAACCTGGCTCTGACACCATAATTGTAACACACCAACCCGAAAAGGGCTAAAGTGTAACATTATGGAGTCAAATCAGAACACAAGTGAAACGGGGATACATTTCTAATACAAAGTTTACAAAGGGTTACAAGGGAAAATTAAACAAAGTACAAGATACAAAAGGGGCAACAATAATATACTAAGCCCAAACATAAAATACTAAGCCCAAACATAACTGCTTCTTGTCATCTCTAAGTCCAGCAAGTATCTAACAGGTGAAGTCTTCTAAGCCCAAAAGCAAATAAACTCTCCGTCCATAACCCAGTGATGCGTGGTTTTGTGACCTTACAATAGGTTTTACCTCTCGAGGGATCTCAAGAGGCTTACAACCCCACCAGGCAGTGTACCTGACCGATGTAGTATAGGATAGTGGTAAGTACGGGGGATTGATCGTTCTCTCACAGGGAATAGTGTTTGTTAGGATAGAATAGCTAATCTAATAGTCTAAGGGTGGAAAGAATATTCTTTTTGTATTTTTATATTTTTTAGAAAGCAATTAAAATCTCGGTTTTTGGAAGAAGGGCGGAATTAGTTGTTAATCAACTAACCCAAGTTTACTACTTATGCAAATTAAAATAAATAAATATCTAAACTATTGTGGTTGTGAAAACAATATGGAGAAAATTGTGTTTACTTAGATTTCATTACTCCCTAACTATCTTTTACCGGTTAATTGATATGTGTGTTACTTGTGTGGATGAAGGGTGTATTCCTAATAACTCATGGAGTGGCATACATATCTCTCCAATTCTATGAGCTCTTATCTCGCCCTATGCCATGCACGGCACAACCATAGGGGTTGTAAACAGTGGCTCATGCGTTAAATACTACCTTAATAGCCTAGTATGCCTCGACTACATGTTTCCCAAGACGTTCAAGCACGTTACCATAAAGGAGGTTGGCCAGTTTTCTTGAGCCTAACATCGATGAAACAATCATCCCAACAAACAACAAAACACACCAATTAACCAATAATTAATAGTTAGGTTTCATTAGATCTAAGCAAACACTAGAGAATTTAGCTACTCATGTTAATTGACAGACAAGCAAGATAGATAGACAACCAACACATAGACATATTGATTTAATTAAAGTGAAGACTTATCTTTAATTAAGCACTAGGGTTCCAAGGGTTGGAAACCCTAAAAGTCACAGAAAATTGGTCTTTAGGGTTTGCCCTAAAAGTTCTCCACAAAGTTCCACACATAATGAATGAAAAATAGAAAACTATATATAGATTTTAAGTTCGGACGGCGTCAGCTTATAGGGTCTGACGCCGTCAGCTCGCCGGCATTAGGGTTCTCGGATGGCCTAGATCCATTTGGGACGTGGTCAGCATGTAAAACCTTCTGGGCCGTCTCTCTTTAACTTTGTTCCTGACGGCCTACACCTTTTAACACCTGACGGCGTCAGGTGTAAATTCTTGAAATCTTTCTTTCCCGTCATTTGATAATTGAATTCCACTCTTTTGTCATCCTTGCTGACGGCGTCACCTTGTGACTTCTGACGCCGTCAGGTTGTAAAATCCTGCTTCTTTAAGACTTTGTTGTTTTCTTCACTTTTATGCTCCAAAAACGTCCAAATGTGCATGTTTTCCAGAATTCCTCTCAAAAGTACCTAAAATGACAAAAGGAACGATTTCGGGCAATATTTGATCACATTTATACGAATTAGGGCTTAAATGACCCCCTAAAAGCGTAACACTTTTCGTCTCATCAAATACCCTTACACTTGAGATTTGCTTGTCCTCAAGCAAATGAGCTTTTATTCCAATCAAAATATGAGTTAGGGGTCATTTAACACGAATATAAAAGTAATTACAACAAATAGTTATTAGACCCTAATCATAACAAGCACGGAAATCAGTTGTTAGACCCTAATCATAACAAGCACGGAAATCATACACTAGCACCTCACAAATAGTGTTTGGATTCTCACATCTCTCAAATGTCATAAAGTTTATATCTCATAAATGGAAACGGAAAATAACACTCACTACCTGTCATAGCAAATAGATTACCATAGGCTTGGGAAAGGATCAATTACTCC
Source organism: Artemisia annua (assembly GCA_014162995.1). NCBI lineage: Eukaryota > Viridiplantae > Streptophyta > Magnoliopsida > Asterales > Asteraceae > Artemisia > Artemisia annua. Next base: position 64,214 of record LBNU01019780.1, read on the forward strand.
TCCACTAGGCGTAAGCACCTAAGATAAACTATCAAAGAGGGCTTTATAAAGGGTTGTAACGTAAGGTGTAGGGATATGATAACACGGTTTGGTTGGAATAAAGGGTATTTTACTGGTGGTAAGTTAATTATCATGATCAAATACATGCACTCTACATCGTTGCTTAAGTCAAGACTCGACTCAATCTTAGTCTAAA